>LR990644.1:0-150577 GCA_905147715.2 Xestia xanthographa | reverse complement strand
GAGGAATGGGTCTCGCGTCCAGGTCCCAGAGGCTCCTCTAGATCCTGGCGGCGAGACGAATCGCTCGAGTTGCCTCACCTGGAATTGACAATACGGGGACCCTATTATATAAGGGAAAACTAAGGTGCTTTCCTTGAGTATGAACAGAGGTCGGGAGCTAGGAAATCTAAAGGCTCACACAAGCCAGGGCGACAAGGTGGACATTAGCCGGTCCACGTGGCCTCCCGCTAACACAATTGAATAAGCTACGACTTCTGTTTGCCTAAAACTGACTGCAAGATTCGACCGGCTGGAGAACAGGTCTGCCTATTTCATTTGCGAATCCTTTCAACACATGGAGTGCTGTAATAAATATCCAGGGATCACGTCAATATCCTGTTAACGACCTGGGAACGACTCAGAAATCACTTCCAAACACTAATTCACCAAAATCCATACCTTGTAAAACATGGGATAAAGTTTGTAGCTTGCCTCAGGCTTGATCAATTGCATATTGACGCCCGTGACCTTCCATTGTCCTGATATGCCTCCAAACCGGAATTAGGCGGAGCAACTAGAAAATCTCCCCTGTTTCAGGTAAAACTTATAAGAACACAGATGACAGAATCACTACACCAAGATATTTAATTCTTGAAAATCCCTAACAACTGTCCAACATGACGTTTATACTCTGAAACTGAATAAGAAATAATTAGTTTGTCATCCAAGCTGACAAACTAATTATTTCTTATTTCTAACACCAAAGTTTGTCTTGAGTGGGGTAACTTTTCCCTTGATTCTTTCGGCGAATTGAGAATGTATCACCTGGCCACATTAAGTTATTGACAAACCACAGATTAAATATGGATTGTGAGCTACGCGATGTTTCTAGAATAATGTCTATAATAAAAAAATAATTTCACTTCCGTTTACGGTTAAAAAAAACAACTAAGTATTTCAACCAAAAGCTGGAAATTATTAAAGATTGGGCTCCACAATATTAGTTCAATGGTTTTCAATCAATATGTTAAAATTGATCAATTAAAACTACAACTGCGAAACCGCCACCGCTAAATGTCACCTCTAACTGTCAAAACTGACGTTCAACTGTATGACATTTGGAATGTAAACAATCACAGCTTATTTACGATACGATGGGTCTAATTTATTGTGAAAACTTGTTTAATAGGGTTTTTAAAAGTGATGTATCGTCAGAAAGTGTTACTAAAGAGTCCAGTGACGAAGTACAGATGAAGGGATGACGCCTACTTCAAATCGCAAGCAAAAGTTCATTTGCACAAACTACAATGAACTTTTCACTTGGAACCCATTGAGATCAATATTGGAAACCTCACAATTTACTACGTATGCTCACAGGTAAATGTTAGGTACAAAAAAAAAACAACGTAACATTACCCATAACAATGATCGATAATTCAAAGATGATTTTACTTTTTTTTATAAGCCTATATTGTCCAACTGTTGGGCAAAGGCCTCCCCCATGGCTTTGGTGGATTTACCTTTGCTGGTAGAAATATAGAACGCTTCGAAAACGATTATAAACAAAGACAATAGGGTTATTTATGTATTGATGAACCATTACGATTACGAAAACACATTACTGACATACCACACATTCATCAATACTAATTTACTCAGCGAAAAGAATATAAAAAGAAAAAAAAACGTTAACACAACATAATATAGTCGTAAAACAACTGACGAAACAACATGATTATTCTCTCAATGAATAAAAACTTAGTCGGGTAGGAAACACCAAGTTCATCAAGTTTGCGAGAAGTTCTATATGACAGTCGAGGAAGCTGAGACGGCGAGTATTTTGCTAAAGAAAATACTGGATTGTCCAAGTGAGTTGAAACTAACAACAGTTACGAGTTTTCGTTACCAATATGTTTGATGGGACATAATAGTAGCTACGTTATCGTACTGTTGCAGTTTGCCTTTTTGTAGAAGTGTTACTTTTAATCGGTTTTAAGAAAACTTATTAAATTATTTGCGACAAACATGTGTTCCTTAATTTTAAATTAATCCTGTTTTTATTTAAAAAAATATATTTTATAAATGATATGATAGCAAATTGAAGCGTCAGACACATGTATTGCAGTATCAGATTGTTAAAGTTCTGGGATAGACGTCCGTCGACCGTGAACAGCCAATAAGCTGTCATCTTTTGGAAGTCTACTCGGGACACGCGCAGCACGTTCTTGCAAAGTCTGTTAGCTTCCACTGTAATAGAAAACATAGAACGATTGTAATTTGAGATATAAATAATTTTATGTGTATAGTAAAATTAGCTTATAAAGAGTTTAAGTTTGTAAGTCACAAACAAAAAACGATCTTTGTTTTTACATGGCTTTTTGTTACTCTTGATGCTAATGCCTCTAAATAACGTTAAAGAATGTGAAAAAGCCGTGTCATAATAAAAATGAATTTATTTAGAGCGGTTCCTATACAATTTTCAAGAATTTATAACTTGAAAACTATCAGGAGACGCGGAACATATATTATTATGTGGTATTTTCGGATACCCCTGGGCGTGAGGTGACTAATATTTTTTTTATGAAGTTACTATTTGGACCATCCTTTGCGAGCCTTTAAATCAAGCTACTTTCAGAAAAAAAATCTACGCATAAAAACGACTACCAAACTATAGTCTGCGCCAGACAAATAGGAATTAAGAGTCCTATTACATTTTTTTTGCAAATTTTAGATTTTTACTTCCTGGATCAAATTATTTCGATCGGCGTACACGAGTCGATAATAATAGCGATCTCCGGACGATTGTCGATTATTATTGATGAAAATTAGAGACGAGACTGACATGAGACTGAAGAGCGAGTTGAATTGACACAGAATTATAGTACTTCAATTATATTTATTGCAATTTTGTCTTATTATATTTGTTGTATATTGTAACGAATGTCAAGGGTAATTGTTAACCGACAGTCTCATATTACACGCTAATAAGGAAGCACGTCTTTTATTCTCTATTGGCGACGAGGATAATCGGAATTTAATATATTTACGCAGTATTACGAATTGAATATCGAAAATGTCCATGGGGATGATTCGTGAATTTAGTTTGCAATCCGGGAACTGGTTGGCGTACGTTGAAAGGATTGAAATGTATTTTTTGGCGAACAAAATTAGTGACGATGTAAAATTACCTACACTTATCTCACTAATGGGCGAAGAAACATACGAACTGTTATCTAGCTTGGCGAGCCCATTAAAACCATCTGTATTAAAATATTCACAAGCCGTAAGTTTACTCCAAGAGCATTTACAACCAAAACCCGCCGAGATGGCAGAAAGATATAGATTTCGACAGCGGAGGCAGTTAGCAGGCGAATCCATTGCAGCTTATGTGGCGGAATTAAAAAAAACTATCAAGATATTGCAGTTGCAATAAAACCGCTTGAAAGTTTTCAAGCGGTTTTAGAAGATAACTTAAAAGACCAATTCGTGTGTGGTTTACAAAGTGAATTTATAAGGCAACGGTTGTTTGCAGAGGAAAATTTAAACTATTCTAAAGCAGTAACTTTGGCCACTACCCTCGAAGCGACAGAACGTGATGCAGGCGCCGTAGAACGTAAGAGTAGCGAAGTAAATAACACTGCGGATGTAACGGAAAGCGTAAATAAACTACAAGTGAAGTCGTGTACAGAGTGCGGGGACACCAATCATAACAAGCGGGATTGTTGATACATTAGCTTCGAATGTAGTTTTTGTCACAGAGTTGGCCACCTAAGGAGAATGTGTCCCCAACGGTCAGATAGTGCTTCAGAAAAAGCGAGACGGACGGCAAAGGTCGCGGAAAAAGGCTGCGATAATTATCAAACACGCGGAGGTAGCGGACAACGATTTGGGCGCGTGGGGCGTAGCGGTCGCAGCTACCGCGGCGGCGCAAGCGGCGCGGGCGGAAGCGATGCTGGCTCGCGCGCGGGCGGACAGCAACGGCCCGGTACATATTGGGTGCAGGAATCCATGGATGAGCCGCCACGAGCGCAAACAACAGAAGATTCTGAGTCAGGTGAAAGTGACGTCAGTGAAAGTGATTTCGATGAACCAATGTATCAGATGTCTTTGACAAAGTACAAGGCGGTGCGTATTACACTATTAGTAAATAATTGTTTATTAGATATGGAAGTAGATACCGGTGCTCCTTTGTATTGTATTAGTAAGAGTACCTATGATAAATGTTTTAGTGATCTGGAGATAAAACGATGCGGCATAAAGTTTAGTTTTTATGACGGTTCCATTGTTAAGCCACTTGCTTATGTAAAAACAGAAGTACAATATAAAAACAGAATTAAAACATTGGATTTATATATTTTTGATAATGGAACTACGAGCTTATTGGGACGCCAATGGCTGGCAGAATTAAGAGAAGACATACCAAAGATCAGCGTAAATTGTATCACTAGTGAGAAGTGTAATAAAAATGAACTTATTAATCCTATTGTTTCTAGGTATAAATCTTTATTTGATGGCACGTTGGGTCGGTACACTGGGGGCACAGTAAGCCTCTGTGTGCGACTGGGAGCACAGCCGGTGTTCTGTCGAGCCCGGCCGTTACCCCGAATAAAGTAAATAAAAATCCCGAATTTTTGTTTCACATAATAAATTATCTTTACTTCTCAAACTATTCTGTCATATTATCGAGTAGGATAGCTACTATAATTATTGAATTTCCTATTTTTACATGACATAAAATCATATGTCCCAAGTATTGTATTATATAATGTGTATTATTCCGAATGTTCATTTATAAATGGTTAGTACTAAAACGTTTGCTAAAAGTTAGGTTTTAGTAACAGAAACGAATCCCTGTAAGCCCGACTCCAAGCAGTCTTGTCTGCCCTACCCCTTTTTTTTCGGATGGGAAATCATCAAATGATCCTTCCTCCTGCTCTAGGCGGAGCAGGAGGGAGTGTCAGACTTTTACTGACTAAAACTCATCCATGTTCCTTCCTTGCCCATTGCGTTCCGGGGCCACGGTATCTCTTTCGAACAGTCCCAAAACCCTGGCAGGCATCGGCTCTTGTGGACCCCTTCCTATTGCTGACTCTCATTGAGGCGCGCGTGGAACACGAACGCGCCGTCGCCACGGCCCGTCGTCATGAGACGGACGGACGGCGAGCTAGCCCATAGCCCACCGTCCACAGGCCCGCGCCTACGGTCGCTCCCGACGCCCGGGTCGCCTGACGCGGCGGCCGGGTCTGCCTCTCACGTTCCGCCACCTCCTTCTCTAGCATTACTGCTTCGCAGAAGGAGGTGACGGCGTCCCATTCTCTTATTTCATTCATTTAACGACATTCAACTTATTTAACAACAATAATAATTTCATATTTACGTTATACTCGTAGTTAGGAGGATGTAAAACTGGTCTAGACTCAAAAAATAGGGTACAAAAGGTACTTCAATATAAAAAAAAAAACTCATAACACACTACAAAAGTTTTTCTATAATAATTTAATTCAATTGTGATTCGTGGCGCCACCTATTACCAAAAGCACGTTATTGTTGTTTTCCTCGGGAACAGTATTTTTTTCGAGATTAAAGGTACCCTATGTCCGTTACTGTACACCGGAAAATATATATGCAAAATTTCAGGATGATCGGTTCAGTGGGTTAAGCGTGAAGAGGTAACAAACAAACAAACAAACTTACTTTCACATTTACAATATTGGTATGGATTTTAGGCACTAACAACACGATTTAAGAATGAAAAAAAAAATGTTTCGATTGTAAAGGGTCTTTTTCATTTAAATTTCTCCGCCTGTGCAATTTAAATTAAAATAAAACAGAAAATTGTTTTCATATCCATGAATTTGGCTTTATTTGACTGATAAGAAAAGATAAGATGTTTTAGCGATAACGTTCCAAATGATTTTAGGCGCGTAGCCATCGCGATTGGTTTTGAGTAAATTAGGCGCAGTCTTGTTGTGTCTCAGCACTAGAGACACATTCAGTGAAAAGGCGCGGTAGGATTTACAGAGCTTTTGGGCGAATCCACGTTGCACCATGCTTAGTCTCTTCTGCACCCCGATTTTTAACTGCAAGCGCTGACGTATTACAAAACCACCGGGATCTCTTTTCTTGCCCATCTTGCACAACCACCTGCACATTCCAAGATTTAAATGCAGCCAATGATGATGATGATATTGTTGCAAGTAGTGATGACGAAATAAATTATATTTACGAAAGCATTGTAATCAGTAATGACACAAAATAATCAAAGCAAAGTACATCTTATGAATATATATTACAAAAAATTATATTGCAGCAAGACAACGTTGAAGTTAGTGAAAACTTCCATCAATCGTATTGGTAGTGTAGCGTCTACACAGAACAGGCCACACGCGGTCATCTTTCTGAACGTTCGTTTTGACTGAAGTACTTTCTTGTAAAGATGTTTTCGACTCTCTGTAAAGAAATCATCAAACAGACAATTAAAAGATCCAAATTCAAATTTAAATATTTATTGCTGCACACATTTTACATTTACATTTTATACATTTCCAGATGTCCCTTAGGCGTTTTATATTTTTTATGTGAAATTGAATTTGAACAAATTAAAATTAGTTTGTCTGATACTAGAAAGTTCGCTATCTCGTCTATGTCGGGGTTTAATATAGGCTGATGATTATGTTTATGTTATTTTGGAATACATTTGAAACATCGGTATACAAAGGAATAACATCTGTAACAAAATGAGCGAAATGATATCAACGAGCCAAACAAACTCCCCTGAAGTACTCTTACTCTAAAATTTGTAGAAAGGTTTTTATTTTAAATATAAAAACAAGCTTAGATAATAAATTATCTTAGCTTGTTTCTGTTTCCTTTATTTATTTCTTTAGTTAGCTATTGTCCCTCTCCTGAGCAAAGCCCCCCCAAGTTTCCTTATTTAAATTTTTAATCGATCAGCTACTTTACTTTTAGTCTCAAGCAAGTTGTATCCCACAAAAAAATGAGAACGACTAAATCGAAAGCCTTTGTCGAATCAATAGTAAGAGTTTTTGACGAAAGATCTTACTTACTGGTACATGCTCTCTTCTTCATAAGCTGGATACACGCCGACTCAGCTTCCTCTACAGTCATATAGAACTTCTCACAGCATGTGCTGTATATAGTTATAAATGTGATATTCTTTATTAGCCATATATTAGTCGCAACGCTTCGAAACATCGGCTGGAAAGTAAATACCAAAATTAGAGTCGCAAACAAAAACGACAAATAAGAACCAGCAATTAAAACATACATCCATGAACAAAGCTCGATTTCATAAATCAATATTATAAATAAAGCATGATTAAGCATCCATACATTTAAAGATCAAGTTTCTATTGAAAAATAAAAAGTCATTAATAACAAAAAAATACACTAACTTTACGTCCGGCATGAACTTTCAGTGTATAAAGCATTAAGTGGTAAAGAACAAGATTCCGGTATATTGCGCTGAATGTAAAATATAAAATCTGTGAAACACAAAATTTTATTGTTAGGTTTATATAGACTAGAGATACCGAAGCATTTACGGAACCAATTCACAGTACAAGGATATTGCTTCGCGGCAAACATCAAAATAATGGAACGAACAACTAGCATTAACTTTCTGACTAATATGACCGACTCCTTGACAATACAAAAGTTATTGAAACACTGTTTTAAGCTTTCACGGTTTATAAATAAACTTATACTGTCACTTACTTATCTTCCGTGATAACTCTTTATTTCGAGCTCCCGATATTTCGACCCTGTTACAAGCGCTACGCTATGATCGCCTTTTGCCGTGATTTAGTGTCGAGCTCCAGTAGTGCGCGTAGCATAAGACAAAGAAAGGGCAGACAGATTTGTCTGCTCCTAACAATTTTATTTCCATCAACCCGCATTCCCCAGTTAACCCGCGATCATGGTGCTTGCAACAGTATCGAAATATCGGGAGATCAAAATAAAGAATAATTACGGTAAAGATATCCCGTAACTGACAGTAGATATAAGTTTATTGGCAATGGTTTCATTAGAATAAGTGCTTTGTTTGTAAGATTAGTCGTTTAATTTGTATAGATATCAGTTATACAAACGAACTTACCAAGGAAGCGAAAATGTTCTTGTACAAATCGTAAGCTTTTAAGATACTTTTGTATTTTTCAAACTGTTTCCGACACTTCCCATCATTTTCGTGTTCATCATTCATCGTCAGGATTTCTTTAATCCACCCATGGAGATATTTATTTAACAATATAATTAATTGGGTGGCTATGATTACATTGACATCTAAGGTTGTGTACATAAAATCAAAAATATTGTCAAAAACAACATCAATGACATAATCGTAATAAGATGATGCATAATATAAAGCACTTATAAACATGTTAATGAATATAATAGCTATGGTTGAAATCCAATTCCAAGAAATAAAGCTTCGGAGACTCTTGCTAACATCGATATCCCTGTGTATAGTTTGGATCATCAAAATAAGTAAGACGTAGTTGTTTTTATGAACTAAGTCCAGAATGAACAACGTCGTGAACCCAATCAAATATGTGACGAAGTAGAACCCAGCAAAGAGTTGCAAGAGATTACTTTCCAAATGCTTCATGTAAATATCCGTGATATCTACAGCAAACATGCGATAGATACACAGAGAATTTATGAGTACAACCGAAAGGAATACAAATATTTGACTCAACTCAACTCACTCAACTCAAAGCATTTATTTCAATTAGACCATTACGGCACTTTTGAAAGTCAAAATTACAAAAAAGAAAATCAAAGCTACAGTCCCAGTCACAAGGCATAATAACTTGAGAAAGTACTGTAGTTGCCCATTCCCTAGCGTAGATCTCTATGGAGAAGAATGGGCAAGAAACTCCATGGACACTCTTTTAAAATCAAAATATTGTTACAAAATCTTGGTTACATCATTAATTTTGAGATTATACATATATGTGAGAACGATGTAGAAAGACGTGCACACTAAGAGCATCCAATGTGAAAGATTAGATTAAAAATGTATGAATAAAGTAATTAAAATGAACCTTGGCAGCTAAGAGATGACCAGTCCCAACTGACAGCGCCCGTTCACAGATATGACGCATGTACCGGCGCCATTCAACTCAACCATATTGAAGGGAACTAAATGACCCGACACACCCGCCACCATCAGCGAGACATTTAAGTGAGCATGACATTCTCTCAGTCACCAAGGCATATTCAAGTCAATGAAAGATAAATAAATGTAAATGGTGGCTGAACAGTACAAAGTACTCACACATGTGCTATGCAATTATATAATACTAAGAACTGGAATCTATACAATGCAAGTATATTTTTACAATCTTCTGCAGCTTCCACAATACATTAACATGGGAATCAATTCTTCATCTTCTTCTTTACGTGTCGATGGACTCAAATAATGCCCGACCAGTACAAACAATTAGTTTGCTCCCCCCACCTATGGTTGTGGAGCAGGACCAGCATTTAGCCAAGCATTTTTATCATCAATGTAATCCCCCAACTTATAATATGCTTGCCTACATAGTGTGCGTTTTATACAAGATTTAAATTTCGTCTCATTCAGTTGAAGAATGTGGGGAGGTATTTTATTGTAACATTTCAAACAGTACCCCATGAAAGATGAATCCACTTTAGCAAGCCTGAAACCTGGCTGAACTAGTTGGTCCCTATTTCTAGTGTTATAGTGGTGTCTGTCCCCTCTCTTACTGAATAAATGCCGATTTTTTCTAACGTACATGATGTTTTCATAGATGTATTGACAAGGTACTGTCATGATATTAATTTCCTTAAACAGTTCTCTTAGAGAATCGCGTCTACGTAATTCATAAATGGCTCTGATGGCTCTTTTCTGCAGAATAAATATAGACTCGATGTCTGCAGCCCGTCCCCATAGTAAAATACCGTATGACATAATACTATGAAAATAACTAAAATAGACCAGCCTCGCGGTATCAACATCAGTAAATTGACGGATTTTTCTAACAGCATATGCTGCTGAGCTTAGCCGTCCTGCAAGAGATGTTAGATGAGGACCCCATTGTAACCTTGAGTCGAGCGTGATTCCCAAGAAAACCGTTTTATCGACAAATTCTAGTTTCTCTTGATTCAATATTATGTCACAATCACTACTTTTGACATTTGGTAGAGCAAATCTAATGCATTTAGTTTTTTTCCCATTTAGTACTAAATTATTAGCAGTAAACCAATCGTTCGTATCGAATCTCTCGGAATCGAAAATTTGATATCTTCTTCGTCTTGGATAAATGTAACTGTTTTGAATATTGTATTTTGAAGTCAGAAATAGATTAACTACGAAGTTAAAAGACTGAGCTATTCTTTGTATTTCCTCGTCCAGCCTATTTTTGAGAAACCCTTTGATTGAGGTCATATGAGAGATATTTTGAATTGTACACATTGTTATTATTATTTTCTTTAACTGTCTGCTTCCAACACTTGACGCTATAACAATATTTGAATAAGACTAGTAGATGAAAAAAATATTTCTTTTGATTACTCATGTCGTGAGTGATTGATTATATCAAGGGACCTGAAAACAAGTAATAAATTAAAATTATTTTCTCTTCCATTTCTTATATGACTTTATATGACTATGAATATATGAATATGACTAAGCATGACCCTGATACGGTTAATAAGGGGTGCGCCAAAGTTCACCTAAATTTTCAACTCCAATAATTGGAAATCCGAAAATGTTCTTCCTGACATTTTTCATCCTAACAATCACAATTCCTAACTACTCTGTCTCTAATGTTCATAATTCCGAAGCATTCAACTTCATAATATCAGTAGCAATAAACATTACTTTTATTTGTTTTCCTATATTTTCTCAACATAACCATCTTTTACACTAATGTTCAAAGTCATATAAAGTCTTTTTTGTTTAGATTTATTTTTATTCATAATAATCAGTATTATATACTTACATTAATTTTGCGTAACTTTATTTTCACCTAACATGTATAACATAATGAAGAATAATAGTACCATACAAAATAATAAAAAAATATAATGACCACCAAAATTAACTTTGTGACCACTATCATCTATACCTTAAATATCAATTGATCACCAAATTTAGTAAATTGAGCACCAAATTTTAATGAGGTGGTTGATGACAAACTAGTTTTGCCTAGGCCGACTTGGGGCACCCCGACACGGATAGATTAGGTTAGAAGGGTATGGCGGGGTTGAATGAGCGAGCGAAGCGAGCGAATAGACCCCGCCATACAGTACCCGGCACGTAAGTTGGCAAGGTTTTGGCGGAGTGGGGGCAAGTTCGCGCATCGTACACTTAGTGGAACAACAAACTGGTCACTTAAATTTTATTGATTGTCATTTTTGGTTATTGCCATCTGGTGGGTAAATTCCAACCAATTTATAAGACGATTTTGAAAATTTATATTATTTAGAGAAATGGGGTTTATTTATTAGTGGACTGTATTGAGGATTCTGATTATCGTCTTGGGGAATCAAAATGATACGAACAGGCGACAATAGATTAAAAGGAGATGGAAAGCTCGTCGCTCACCTACCTTGTTCTGGACCACGTGGCGGCTTCGATGGCGCGGCCGATAGGTTGAAGATGCCGGCGATTGATGGAAACACTCGTTGTGAGTGTCTTCTGGTGCACCAGGTCGCGGATGGCCCCGGGGCGCTGTTTGTATCACGATTCCGGCGGAGAGCGGTTTGACCTGCAGGCTGGCGTATACGCAGCGCGGTCGTGTTGCGAACGGTTAGCTGTCTTTTCGTGGAGTCTCTTTATTTTGCGGTTTGCGATAGCGGGATATCCGACGCGGCGCGTGATCAGTAGATACCAGCGCAGCGCGGTGCGGTAAACGTACGGTGCGACGCGATGCGACCACACACGACGGAAGTCTATGAGAACTTGACTCTCGCCTCGCCGATTTGGCAGGCGAGCGCAATTAAAGGAGGGAAAGGGATGGGCATATATCGTCGCCTGTTCCTATGATCTACGTCATACGAAAGGATCGATTGATGAGTAGAAAAGTTTCAAGCACGGTTACGAGATGGCGTCACCATTTCCCCCCGGGGTTAAAGGGTTACCTTTAGAAGAAAAGGGAAACAAATAAGATAAGCTATGTTAGGTACACCACCGCATAACCTATCCATAAACTAATACTGCGTTATGATTAAATTAATTTTAGATAAACTAAAGCGGAACACTTATAACGAAAGCTAATAACTAAATTATACCTAAACTAAGAGAGAGATCTAACTTAAGTCTAGATCTCACAGAGTCGGTAGCGGATAGAGACGCACAACAGGGCGCACGTAACTACCCTTCGCGGGTTTGACAGTAACAACGCGGGTTGTACTGTTTTATATGTGTGCCATATCTCTATGATGGCTAAGGGCCATGAAAGCGGCGTAGAATTATCCGAACGCAGGCGTCGCCAGAACGATCGAACGAACCTCTCCAGTAGAGAATGTCTCTGAAACAGGCTAGACGAGTCTGTTTCAGGAGCGGGCAGTGACGGCAATGACGCTGTGTTCAGGGAATGCGCAGGGTGTAACGCTGACGGATTGACAGGGTCCCTACTCAGTGCTGTGATCGGACGCGAGTTAAGCTCTTCATAGTAGAGGATCTCCTGACCCATGGCCTCGAACACGCTTCTCCATGGTCCACTTAAATGTGGTGGAGCGGGCGGAATAAACTTCCAACTAATGAATATGAAGGAGAGTATAGTTAATATAATATAACGATTGGCGACTAAAGTCTGCCAACGGTGCGGAGAGAAGTAAAGCCAGGCGAGCGCTACCTTGGAGTCGGAAAATGCGTATATTTTATTGATGGGGTAGTGGGGTGAAACTTTGTCTCGAACCATGCATGGCAACCGAGACAGCAGAGGGGCCGCGCACAACTCCAGTCTCGCAACCGAAATGGGTTTGACCGGCGAGACCTTGGACTTGACACAAACTAGCTGCACAGAGAAGTTCGAACCAATGTGGACTTGCAAATATACGACTCCGCCGTAAGCGCGTTCGCTGGCGTCAGCGAATACTATTAAATCGGCAGTACGTCCGTAGACCAACCTAAGATGACGTTGTATGGCAATTTGATTGAGCGCAGAGGGCTCAATACAAAATTGCCTCCAAGCGGTGATAAGATGGTCGGGAGGTGCGTCATCCCACTCACACTTTGATAGCCGAAGCTCTTTATTCAAGAGCTTGGCGTACAAAATTATGGGAGCCACAGAACCCAGTAAGCCCAATCGTCTAGCCGCAGTGGACAGCGTAGTGCGCTTGGTGCGCTCGTCATCAGGAGGTGCGACGTCAAAAAGGAAACTATCGCGAGATTTGTCCCAGCGTAAACCGAGGACCTTCTGCGGTACGGACTTCTCAAACTCAATGTCTGGAGAAGCCTTATAAGAATCAGGCAAGTATGCGAGAACCTTTTTACAGTTGCTCGTCCACTTGACCAGATCAAACTGGACTCGCTTGAAGAACTGAGTAAGCTCTTCACAAAGCGAAATCACTTGCAGGGTGGATGTGACACGACAGGCGATGTCATCCATATATAAAGCGGGGGTGGCAACAGCTGCTGCAGCGGGGAATAAGTACAATACTTGTTTTATGCAAGCACGCGTGACGTCATGATGGGCGCCGCGTAACTTGATTGCAGCAGCGTATGAACTGCCTAGCGAATGTGAGTCACCACAAAGGTATAACTTCACTATATAACTGCCACTGTCGTTGCGAACCGTGGCAGCGCGGGGGGAGTTGTCGTCTTCATCGGCTATCAACTTGCGGACAACGCGTAATGCGTGATATGGGCTGGACTTGAGTCCAAAACAAACTCTGTTAAACTGGTATACGGATAAAGTTTCACCGCTGTCAAAGCGATATAATATCCTTTGAAACCTACGGTCAGATTCACGAACGCCGATGTTATGAAACATCTGACAGCAGTCAACTGACAGCGCGACTTTGAAAAGACGAAACTTTATTAAGATAATGATATTAAATAAGTCACCCTGTAAATTAGGGCCGGCATGCAAAATGTCGTTAATAGACTGATCCGACGTAGTTTTACAACAGGAATCTAGAACCACGCGAAGTTTAGTAGAAACTTTATCTTCGCGAACTACGCCGTGATGCGGGATGTAATACGCGGGAGAATTATCTAGGTAGTCGCGGATGACGTCATTGTAAGCGCCTCGTAATTTGAGCGAAGCGTCAAGTTTGCGTTCTAAACAATGAAAACGTCTCAGTGCGGCGGCGTAGGAGTCGCCTAACAGATACGGATTGCCACTAAAGGGCAGCGCCACTACATATCTGCCGGTGTCATCACAAACTGTGGTTGCGCAGAAATGTTCCTCACATTCGAGTTCCTTGCGGATCTGTGAAGGCGGTGCGGAGACCTCCTCAAG
Organism: Xestia xanthographa; assembly: GCA_905147715.2. Taxonomy (NCBI): domain Eukaryota; kingdom Metazoa; phylum Arthropoda; class Insecta; order Lepidoptera; family Noctuidae; genus Xestia; species Xestia xanthographa. The sequence goes on along the minus strand of LR990644.1, from coordinate 136,139 downwards.
CTCCCAAAATCGCTTGAGAAGAGGATCAATATTGTTATCATGAAGAACAACAAAACAAGACATGGTATTTTTAGGAGTAAGTGACGTAGGTTCAGTACCCATCATCACATAACCCAATACCGACTCAATAGCGGGAGGAATGTTATGTATGTTAATGAGGCACCTTACCACGTGCGGCTCATTACGAACAGTATCGTAAACGATAACTTGCGCGGTTGAAAACAATACAGTCGTCGACGACATACGTTGCTGGTTAGCATCGCGCCGAACGGGGCAAGCGCTTCCGTGACAATTGCGTGCACACGCAATGGACGTCGCACACAAAGCCACTTCGGATTGCGAGGCGGGCGGTGTAGTAGTAGTACCGGCGGCGGCGCTCTGAATCGGTCGCGTTGACGCAACAACCCGAACCGGTTTATGTAATTCATCCTCTATGAAATTATCAATAATCAGCTGGAAGTTGGAGGCAGAAGCCGGACCGTTCAATCTAAGACTCATAGCTTGGTCAAAGTATGTGGATGCGAGTACGCGGGTGTCTTGGTATCTATCCACAAGCGACTGAAATATCAGCTGATAATTTTCAGCATTGGGTGTAATTCCCGCAAATATTGAATGCGCTTTCGGTGACAGCTTGCCTATCAAATAGTATAACCTGTCTGCATCCGTCAACGAGTCATTGTCGTGCACTATTGACCTGAAGCTAGCGTAAAATAGCGGCCAGTTCCGTATATCGCCGTCGAAAGACATAAGCTCGATTGGAGGTAGTCGCGGAGACCGCGCCGGCGACGCCTGCGCATGAGAATTACTTCTACCTTCAAGCTGTGATTGTATACGCTTGATGATACAATATAAATCCTCGAAAGATGTATACAACTGGTAATTCGGCTTTGCCTCGGGATCTATAGCCAGCAACTTCGCGTTATAGGTATCCAGCAAATGCTGGAAATCTGTCCTAATACTATCCACAGTTATGCAATAACTCAGAAACGCTTCTTTATTTGCTTTGGAAGCGTTTGCTGTCTTTGAACGCTCGTATATTCCTTGAATACGCTCGAATAAAACATTGCGTTTTGCTTCCAGAATGGAAAGTTCCCGTTCTTTCGACATGTTTTGGCTAGTTTAAGTATGTATCTACAACCTAACAAACTAATTATCTAAAGTTCCTACTATAATTTTTAAGTAGATATGATATTATGTTAATATATGTAAGGTAGACGCAAGCGATTATGCGGTGATATTCCTATTTAAGCGAAAACTTTTTATAATGTTGGGGGTAATACTAAAAGTTGTTTGAAATATGGAAGTTTCTAGACAACTATGATAGTTTTATTACGATTATGTATGTAGGTAGCTACTTTGAGTATATTACCTGCGGGAGTAACCACGTAATGGGTATGTAATGGAATAGGGGGTCTAGCTATGTACTAATAACCTCCTGGGTATAGGTACCTACTTGTAGAAGATACCTACGCGTTATATGGAGAGAATATGGATTATGAATCCTTCTCTTGCGGGATAAGTTATGGTGACTCCAATTTCAATAGAACACAGATGTAAATCCGCTCGAAATGGACCAAAAATATGGTGGGTAAATTCCAACCAATTTATAAGACGATTTTGAAAATTTATATTATTTAGAGAAATGGGGTTTATTTATTAGTGGACTGTATTGAGGATTCTGATTATCGTCTTGGGGAATCAAAATGATACGAACAGGCGACAATAGATTAAAAGGAGATGGAAAGCTCGTCGCTCACCTACCTTGTTCTGGACCACGTGGCGGCTTCGATGGCGCGGCCGATAGGTTGAAGATGCCGGCGATTGATGGAAACACTCGTTGTGAGTGTCTTCTGGTGCACCAGGTCGCGGATGGCCCCGGGGCGCTGTTTGTATCACGATTCCGGCGGAGAGCGGTTTGACCTGCAGGCTGGCGTATACGCAGCGCGGTCGTGTTGCGAACGGTTAGCTGTCTTTTCGTGGAGTCTCTTTATTTTGCGGTTTGCGATAGCGGGATATCCGACGCGGCGCGTGATCAGTAGATACCAGCGCAGCGCGGTGCGGTAAACGTACGGTGCGACGCGATGCGACCACACACGACGGAAGTCTATGAGAACTTGACTCTCGCCTCGCCGATTTGGCAGGCGAGCGCAATTAAAGGAGGGAAAGGGATGGGCATATATCGTCGCCTGTTCCTATGATCTACGTCATACGAAAGGATCGATTGATGAGTAGAAAAGTTTCAAGCACGGTTACGAGATTGCGTCACCACCATCATTTATTTTTAATCATGTAGTTAAACAAAGCAGAGGTGACTTTTATTAGGTGTTATAAATAAAACATAATACTGATGCATTTTTTTTATTATGTAAAAAAAAGTATTATTAAAAAAATATAGGTTCTCGTCGTCACTATCGGTTACTAATACCGTTACACCTGGCATCAAATTAAAACTACCACCTGAGCTGGTGGAAGGAGTTGGCTCTTTTTGCCGTCTCTTTTTCAATTTGAGTTTCTTTCTCCATGAAACAGTACACATCGTATAGCATTTTTCTGGCATGTCTGCGTAAAACGGTATTTGGTCCTGGCATTGTAAAAAACGTAACAAAAACTAAATTTAAAACGATAACAACAACTGGTAACAAAAACTTAATTTAAAACTAAAACTGAACTCGTAACAAAAACAAGGGGTAGTAGTGGTACTCGTGCACGCAAGTGTAATCGGGAGCGAACGGAATGTAAAAGCGGTGCGGGAGGCAGGGGTCGACTGACGCGCCAATCGCGCGCTCGGATCGGCGCTACTTCATACCCCGCGTCCCGCTTGACCGCCAAAGAGACCTAAAAAACGACTTCTGCGCATCTAACGACTCTTGCCAAGTTACGTGCCGGGGACTGTACCCTTCGTGGTTATTTTTTTATAAACCATTCAGAAGTAGGAGCCCCGCGAAGGGGCTCCGTCGACCGGGTCTCCCTCAACTCGGATGCAAGAGCATAACAGTTCAATTTCTGGTGGTCAAAAATAAAATTTTGGTTCTAATTTCACGATAAAATGGGGATTAATTTTGGTGATCATTTACTGATTTTGGCAACCAAAAGTGATTTTTTTGCCGTTACATTTTGCTAAATCTGGTGGTTCGTTAATTGTATGCCAAATAATAGTACGGTACAAGTAGTTAAATACGTGTTTTCATATATATTTATAGCGGTGTGTACCTGCAAAGATATCCATAGGTTAGGTTAGAACTGTGACTAACTAAGCGCGAGCCGAGCGAGCGTGATATGGTAATTATGTTTAGGGATAAAAGCGTTATGATAAAAAACAGTAGGAGTTTAAATACATTCACATTAATGATATTATTAATTACAATTTTCGGAAACATGAGTGTTATGAACATCGCCGGTAGCACTACAAATAGTATGAATGAAAACTTTAGGATGAAAAATTTTAGGATGAATGATCATTCGGATTACAAATCAACAAGGACGAGGGAAGAACAATTTCGGGTAAAGAACTTTAGGTGAGCCAATATGGACCCGGTTAATAAGAGACCATTTGACGAGAAAAATCAAAAGATATGACTACATTGGGGCTACTTTTTTGTCCACTATAGGGATCTACATCTACTAATACTACATCTATAGTGGACGAAAAAGTCGTCAAACACATCAATCACGCAAAATTTGTCGCAGAGTTTTGTCTGTCGCAGACTTGTACACACAAAAAATCTCTGGTCTGGGTTGCCCCCTTTTTTTTTTCGGATGGGAAATCATCAAATGACTCCTCCCGCTCTGGGCGGAGCAGGAGGGAGTGTCAGACTTTTACTGACTAAAACCCATCCATGTTCCTTCATCGCCCTTTGTGTTTCGGGGCCACGGTATCTCTTTCGAACAGTTCCGCAACCCCGGCAGGCATCGGCCCTTGCGGACCCTTTTCTATTGCTGACTCTCTTTGAGGCGTGCGTGGAACACGAACGCGCCTTCGACATGGCCTGTAGTCATGAGATGGACGGACGGCGAGCTAGCCCATAGCCCACCGTCCACAGGCCCGCGCCTACGGTGACTGGGGGCCACGTGGTGGCCCCGACACCCGGGGCGTCTCCCGGGGCGGCCGAGACGCTGAGAGGTTCTCTCCCTCTCCCGTTCCGCCACCTCTTTCTCTAGCATTACTGCTTCGCAGAAGGAGGTGACGGCTTCCCATTCCATCTCGCTCCGGACCATGGCTTGCACCAGGGCCGGACGCGAGAGGTCACCGCCGCCAATCGCCGCTTTGAGGACAAGGCGGTGCTCCGCCCACGCGGGGCACACCTACACCGTGTGCTCCTTGTCCTGTTTTGGTGCAAAGCAATAAAATTGAACCTTATAAGCAGCACACTCACCTGCCGAAAAATTATTGGACTACGTGCAATTTTATCCAAATGTGTATCCGGAAAGGCTTATTCCACAAATCCCCCCTAAAAGTGGGGGACTTTGAGGAAGAAAATTGAAATCTAGAAAAAAGTCTAGAATAATAATAATAATAAATCTAATCTTGTAATCCCTCTTAGGGGGGAAAGCTGGAATCGAAAAAATACTTATTCCAGAAGTAAAAGTGCCCCCGAGGGGGTAATCTGGAATTAAAAAAAAAAATCTATAATTCCCCCCTGAGATCCTTAAAGCCTTAAAATTTTTAGAAGTGCCTCTGCCACGGGCGCTGGGTGACAATTTGTTCGCCGGTGGTCGTTGCCAAAATATTTACCGCGGGCGCCGACAGATATTTTACTTAGATAACACTTATTTTATTTTACATTGAAAGGACGTGCATTAAATTTAAGAAAAACTAAGGTCCAAAAAAGACAAGTGGCACTATCCGCTGTTGTACCTCTTTTACCAGTAAATAAAATTATAAATGGGTGGTTTTATGTTACCAGCCAGAACCTAAGCCAAAGCCTTGCCTTATCCACGACTTGAGAATATACTTGTCACAGTCAAAACTGTTAATCAGTCAAAACTACTTTTGACCGGTCAAAACTACTTTTGACTAGTCAAAACAACAATAACTAACATTTACTTTGGTTGTTAGATTTTTTGTGACCCTTTGAAAAACATCATGTAATTCTAGGACTAGGTAATTACAACTGAGGCGTTCTAAGACAACATTTTTTGATGCAGAAAACGAATTTTAACTTCATAAGGGTTTTGACTGACACCAGTCAAAAGTGGTTTTTACTGATTGAGTTTTGACTATAACATATACAAGAACCCGTCAACAACTATCGGGCAGTGGCCCACCAGACTTAACACCCGTCTGGTCGGAGGATCCTCCCTTTTCTATGGGGGATGAAGAGCTTTCACCCTGTTCTTCATAGCCCCAAACTGGTGTCCCCGGCGTGGACGTCAGCGCAGGCTTCGAGCGACGTGACGTCACCATCATCATCATTGATCACTTCCTCAAGCTTTCCAGAAGCGGGACATACAGTCAGCCAGCTTCAAACGGGTATTCCTGACCACCAGCATGCAGCGGAAGCGCATTCCTGGTCAACACCCTCAGCCTAGCGGCCTTGGCACTGCAACTTCGGCCGGTCAAGTGCTGATCCTCCCGGTCAGCGTTAGCAGTCAGCCACATCGCGGCGCTACTCTCTACGGCGCTACTCTTTACGGCGCACCTCTCTACGGCACATCTGTCTACTATCGACTCTGGTCTCCAAGGGGGAGGAATGTAGAGGCACCACAAAAAGTTCTACAGCTACATAGAATAAAAAGTACTACAGCGCCATTTGTAACAAAGATGAGAACTAATAGCAAAATACGCCAAAATTCTACATCGTGCAAGCAACTTTATCCGTGACTTGAGAATATAATGTGTAGGTTACAGTTAAAACGGGTTTTAACATAAATACAAGATACCGGCAACAACTGTCGGGCAGTGGCCTACCAGATATAACACCCGTCTGGTCGGAGGATCCTCCCTTTTCTATGGGGGATGAAGAGCTTTACATCTTGTTCTTCATACCCCCTAAAACTAATTCTATCGACAGCAACCGCCTGCTTCTTTCCCAATAATAAAGGTGAAGTGACGTTTCAGAACAACATCATCTAAAGATTATCTTGTATGGGGTAAAGCAAAAAGCAAGTCACTCATATAATTTAAAAACAAAATTCGGCCAAGAATTGAGCCCTGTGGGAAACCGATTCAACTCCAGATCCTAGAGGTCTCATCCCATTAAAAATAACTTTTTAAAATCCTATTACTAAAGTATGAAGTAAGAAAATGTACAGACATGTTTTGAGAAGGCCGCAATCGAGTGCCAGTGAACAAATCATGAAATAATCCTTACAGCATCGCATTTTTCCTTGAACGAACATTATCATACACTTAAATTTTCACACCGCTATTAGTTATTGTGAAAGACCTAAATAGCTCGTTTGCGTCTATCAATTAAAAAACTGTCTTGAGACATGTGAATCAGGTCTAGTTTTTTTTCTTTAAGTTCTTTGGTGTAAACGGTATGGTACGTAGTGTGACTTTCTGATACTGCTAGGGCCCAAAAGGTACCTGCGTTAACCGCGGCATCAGTAGCAATTTTCAAAGCGTAAACTAACCATATTTTTTTTTTTTTTTTTTTCGGATGGGAAATCATCAAATAACTCCTCCCGCTCTGGGCGGAGCAGGAGGGAGTGTCAGACGTTAACTGACTAAAACCCATCCATGTTCTTTCATCGCCCTTTGTGTTCCGGGGCCACGGTATCTCTTTCGAACAGTCCCGCAACCCCGGCAGGCATCGGTCCTTACGGACCCCTTCCTTTTTGCTGACTCTCTTTGAGGCGTGGCCGGGGGCCACGTGGTGGTGGCCCCCGACGCCCGGGGCGTCTCCCGCGGCGGCCGGGACGTTGAGAGGTTCTCTCCCTCTCTCGTTCCGCCACCTCCTTCTCTAGCATTACTGCTTCGCAGAAGGAGGTGACGGCGTCCCATTCCGTCTCGCTCCGGACCATGGCTTGCACCAGGGCCGGACGCGAGAGGTCGCCGCCGCCGATCGCCGCTTCGAGGACACGGCGGTGCTCTGCCCACGCGGGGCACACCTCCACCGTGTGTTCCACCGTGTCCTCCGGTCGATCCTCACAATGGAAGCACCCGGGCGTTTCCTCCCGCCCGATTCGGTACAGGAACCTCCCGAACACTCCGTGTCCGGTGAGGACCTGCGTCAGGCGGAAGGTGAGGACGCCGTGGCGTCTCTCAAGCCACTCCTCAAAGAGGGGACTTATCGCCACTATCGTGGCGTGCCCTGCACGGGGTTGCGACAGTCGCTCTCTCGGCGTAAACTAACCATGTTGGTGTGTTCAAAAGGTTTAGGAAAGGACATCAATAAAAAGCCAACATATTTCTCATAAATGCTATTTTAAAGAAAATTACACTGTAGCAGTAAAACAAAGTAATTACTGGTCATCTTAATTAAATCCATTAGTAACAATGCGTCTATGTTGAACAAGCCACACGCATTCATCTTACTGAACGTTTGATTCGTCCGTATAATGTTCTTGCACAGACGTTTTTGATTTACTGTAAAAAATATTGCCAAGTAAGATTTAAACTTTGAAGGAGGAGTAAGTATTTTGAGCTTTTTGAGATTTTTTTATGGAAATGATGGTGAGGTATAAAAAAATAATTTGTGGGTATGCCTGTCTTAATAATGTAATTTTGTGACTTCCTTGTTTAATATTTATTGTACACGTATTTGTTGTATTTTTCTTCTTTTTTAACCAAATAAATGTGCTAACTAACGAACAGAGAAATAGTAAATTACCCGCAAAACGTACTTCTTAAGATTTCCGACATCGCACAAATATTGCAGACATAACACTCAAAAAATAAGAGGACTCTTCCTTCCAGTTAACCACTTTTAGAAACATTGTCTTACTTGGACAGTCCCTGTTCTTCATAAGCTCTATTAAAGTCGTCGCTGCATCCTCAACAGTGGCATAGAACTTCTCACAGTGTATACTGTGCGAAAACACCAGAGCCATGTTTTTTGTTAGCATTAAAACAATCGCTAAAACGTGGAACATTGCCTAAAAGGAAAATAAACAAGATTATAACGCAGTGGGTGCCTGAGAATGGACGGTGCCGCTGAGACAAGCCTAGAAAGACTTGGCGAGATGATGTGGATGCGCATCAGGAAGGTTGGTTCATGGTGGTCCAGAAAGAGAGTACCTGGATGGATATGGAAAGGTCTTTGCCCAGCAGTGGAAAATACAAGTTCATTAAAAAAAAAATAACAGAAAAGGATCACACTTACTTGGTTCTCCAACACTTTAGATCCTTTCAGTATAGAGCATAGTAGGTGGAAATAAAAGAGATTACGGTGAAATATGCTAAACATGTGATACAATGCCTAAAAAAACGAAATGTTTTACATCAATTAGTTTGTACTTAGTGAACTAAATATGGCTTTGTCTTTGCTTAAGTTCAAAATTCGTGAACTTACCCATACTTGATAAATTTTCTTATACAAATTGTAAGCCTTCAAGATACTTTGGTATGTCTCGAATAGTTCCAAAGTTCGTTCATTGTTTTCGTTATCACTGTTCATTATTACAACTTCTTTAATCCATTCGTTCAAGTATTTTCTTAACAATATAATGATTCGGGTGCTTATAACTAAATCGATTTCCATACTGATGAACAGTGTGCAGATAACAATGTCAAGCATCAAGTCGATGACATTGGGATAGTGGCACGTTGTGAAATACAGTGTGTGTGTAAAAATATTAATAAATATTACAGTAAGTACTGAGATCCAATTCCAAACAATAAAACACATAATACTTTTACTAAAATCGAAGCTCTCGAGTATAGCTTGGAGTTTTATAATAAGTATGATGTTGTCGTTCTTATGCAATAAATTTGAAATAAACATTATCGTAAACCCAACCATAAACATGATGAAGTGATTTGTAGTAAACAGTGAAAAGAAGTCTTCTTCTGTTCTTGACATGTTTTTATTCACACCCCTGATATCTACGAAGACTATTCGATAGATGCAAGACATATTCATAATTAGCATACAGCAGAATGAAAGTATGCGACTTACTCCCCCAGCCGAATAAATATGATGATTTCTTACGTTGTATTTTGAATTTAAAAACACACCAAGTGCAAAGTTAAAAGAACCTATTATTCTTTGAACATCTTTGTCCAATCTGTTATTGGGTAATACTTGGAATGAGTCTCCTGGATATTTTTTTGGTATTTTTAACACTTTTTCAATTTTCAACTTTAACTTGTCCATTGCAGGATGGCTAATGAGTCTGTAATCATAAATAATTCTGTGAAGAAAATGAGACATTGCGGCGACAAAATACACTTTATAATACAGTTTAAATATTCATGTGATCAACCAATCCATTAGTAACTTGTGAAGGACTTCTTACTATAGTGATTATAACAATTATCAGCTTTTACCAAAAAAGTTTTGTTGGGGCATTTCAGACAAAGGCCATGACACTACCCTCATTGGTCATCAGCAGTCTGTCGTAATCATTAATTGACGAAACAAAAAACAGTCCTTTCAGTATTAAAACTAGTTTTAAATATTGATTAGTATCCAAAGAAAGCAAAGTTATTGCTTGCTCGGGACAGAGTCCCACAGAGTAACAAATTGAGTAATTGATTGAAAGACCTTTTCTGTAATAAAATGATTGTTTGAATATCGGCAGCATTTCTCGACAACTGAATACCATACGACATAACACTTCGGAAATATGTAAAGTACAGTACTAGTCGGGTTGTCTCTACAGCAGTTCAATTACGATTTTTGTCGGAATGACCTGCAATACCTCGAGTTTTTGATTATCTAAATGTGAACCCCACGTAGCTTAGCATGTTAAGGGCTATATATCCCTGAAATGGCTTAGCATGATCCTCCGTTACGCCTTAAATACTGCAGCATTAATTTTCAAATAAAAATATTATTATATGGTAAAGTTGAGGATTAATGCTAAGTCCTATTTTTGACGAAAACACGATTCCATAAACTTTTCTCGATAGAAAAAAGAAAACCAAAGTTCCAAATCGAACAATAAACCACTGGTATTTAAAAATACTTAAAATTAGATCATGAAACTTTGCATACTAACTGAACTAACTATAAAACAGGTCTTATGTGTTTTATTGTTTTAGTCCAATCAATAGGTTCTTTTAAATCGCAAAAAAACACTTATTTTGCACTATTCGGCCGCAGTGACTGACGTAACAACCGCTTTGTAGTGCAAGCTGATTACAACTTTATTTTAACAGGATTTCAAACGAAGTTTGAACCACCACAAATAGAGTTGCTAATTTTAGGGTTAGAAGGGTCTTAAATAGTACGAATTTAAGAATTCAATTGAATCTTTATTCTTTACCGGTTTATAACACATTCATTTTCACCTGCTTAACGTGAGGTGGAGTGTAATCTTTTTTTTCTCGTTAAGTGTAAATTATGGATATTAAACTAATTTATAGTACGGTTAGGTACGCAGTTGCTGACGTTTAAGATAGAGCTAAGTAAAATATTATTAGCAACCAACAATAAAAATACATTTATGAAACGAAAATCAGCCAAAAATTAAGCTCTGCAGAACTCTTATTTTTACTACATGTCTTTAATTAGATATCTTTTGCCGTATTTATTAACTTTGCGTATCCTATTACCCAAGCATGAAGTAAGAATACCGAGAAAAGCGTTCCAGATACCGCAGTGTTTCAATCGCCTGATCAATGTTTCGTGAAGACTACAATCGAATGCCTTCAACAAATCATAGATGCTCACTGTATCGCATTTGTCTTCATGAAATTCAACACTCTGAATTGGTTTGAATTAAAATGAATTACTCGTATTTATCAATGAAACTTAGATACATATTTTATAATTATGACTGATGATATCTCCGAGACTACGCATTTTTGGACCACCTATTCTAGGAGTAGTAGGGAGTTTCAGTATTTTTTTTACCTACAGAATATAAACCTAGAGTTATGGGATATAAAAAAACAGGTTGTAGGTATTTCTAAATACTATTTTATAGAAAATTACATTGTAGCAGAACAATGAAATAATTAGTGGTTTCTTTCAAGAAAGCCATAGGTAACGTTGCGTCAATATAGAACAAGCCACACGCGGTCATCTTACTGAATGTTTGATTCGTTTGTATATTGTTCTTGCAAAGATGTTTTTCACATTCTGTAACTAGATAATATTCAAAAATAAAATTAAAATTGTGAAGGTATTGGGTACTTTTGAAGATCCTTCTGTAAGATACGATGATGAGCTGATAGAGAAATGTTAAACATCATTCTGTAGGTTATTGTAAAAAATATTAGGAGCAGTTTGTAATACACTTTTTGCCTATTCTTCTCCATACGAAACTGCCTTTTTGAATGGGCGATTGATTAATTTTTTTTTCCGTATTTGACGTTCAGAAGTATGGCCTAATTAAAACACTTGACTTTGTAATTTCGCCTCTTATAAACTACGTAAGATTTCTGACGTCAAAATTAAAGATTTTCGCAAAATCCCTTTTCAATAGAGGAATTAAACTCAACTCAAAGCATTTAATTCAAATAAATCCGTGACGCACATTTGCATAGTCAAAAATAAGCTACCTACAGTCCAGCCACAAACAGTCATATTGTACATCTAGCCAATATTGTACATCTCATAGAAAAGAATAGATTCTCCATGGAAACTTTTTTCAAATAAAGTTAGATATTACATAGTCCTGAGTACGATATTGTTGCTTCAATAGTATTTCTAAGCAAACATTCCTACTCAAATCCTCACAAAAAACATTATTTATTTATTTATTTATTTATAATAATATATTCTATCATAGCAAACACAGTCTTACTTGGACATTGCCTTTTCTTCATAAGTTGTATACAGGTCGTCTCTGCATCCTCAATAGTGACATAGAATTTCTCACAGTGTATGCTGTGCGCAAATACCAGAGCCATGTTCTTTGTTAGCCATAAAAATATCGATAAAACGTGAAACAACGTCTGAAAATAAAAATAAAAAAATAATATTTCAACAAGTAATCCGGTCCAATCCAGTTTGATTAAAATAATGTTAATACGTCATTTTTTTTCTGTTTTTAAAAATCGCTTGCATTTTGGAGCTGACTGATCCCTGAGAAAAATGGCGGAACAATCTCAGAGTCCAGCCTTTTTTTTAAGTATAGACGTAATATTTTAATGGTATACATACTTACTTTGTTATTGAACACTGTAGAGTTTTTCAGTGAAGTGCATATTAGGTGAAAATAAAAGAGGTTGCGGTAAAACACGGCGATCGTGTGATATAATGCCTATGAACAACAAAATGTTATTGATTAAACACTAAGCTATCATGGTTTATAACTAAACTTATACGGTCACTTACGAGATATCTCTGAATCTCGGGATTTGCATTCTCTAGTCAACCCACAATCATGACGCTTGCAACAGCATTGAAATATCGGGTGCTCAAAATTAATAACAATCACGGAAGATCTAAGTGACAGTCTATGTTTTTGTTAATGATTAACACTGCTGTTAATTACTACGTACACTTGGTTAGCAAAATACAGCCAGTATTAGTAGCAGTATTAGTATTTATTTATATACGTATTATGAAACGATGGATGGATTGTGTGAGGCATGATATGAAGGAAAAAAGTGTAAATAAATAATTGCGTGATCGAATCAGAAATGAAGACATCCGCAAAAGAACCAAGGTTACCGACGTAGCCCGAAGAATTGCCAAACTTAAGTGGCAGTGGGCAGGGCACATTGCTCGCAGAAAGGATGGCTGATGGGCCGATAAGTTCTGGAGTGGCGACCGCGAGCCGGAAGACGTTGCGTTGGAAGGCCTCCCACTAGGTGGACCGATGACCTAGTGAAGGTTGCGAGAATCCGCTGGATGTGAGTCGCACGGGACCGGTCAATATGGTGACACTTGGGGGAGGCCTATGTCCAGCAGAGAACGTCTTTCAGCTGAAATGATGATGAGGATGATGTGACGGTTGACAGGGAAGAACGGAAGAAAAAACGTGTTGCGCTGACCCCAAGTAACATGAGATAAGGTCAGGAAGATGATGATGATGATGAAACGTATTTATTGATTGTATCTATAAGTACTTGTTCAAGTAATACTACAGTAATACTACTTAAAGTATATTTTAAACTAACTATACATAGTGTTAAAGAAAATGCGTGTCATAGCTTAAGGGTATGTTCAGTATCGATAAAGGAACCCAAGAAAAAAAAATCGATGTAAAAACATAAAAAAATATTTCAAGATCAACCTAATTTAGTACCTACCTACTAACTTAAAATAGCAATCGTTAAGAATCTAAATTATTTAAAGGGCCATTTCCTTTATATTCGTACGCGAAAAGTGAAGGAGAATATGACAACGCATTCGATAGTAGGATAGTAATTTAAGCATTTAAACTAATAATATAATTTAAATTCTAAACAATTGCTATTTTAAGTTAGTAGGTACTATATTAGGTTGAACTTGCAATATTTTTATTAGTGTTTTTTTTTGTTGTTTATTTTTCCTGGGTTCTCCGTAATGAACCTACCCCTAAGCTATAGCACGCAATTTCTTTACTACTTTGCATACATAATTAATTAAAATTACTATTAGGTAAACTAAAATAAAAAAAAATATCAACAAAAATAATAAACACGAACTCACCAAAACTTGAAAAATTATTTTATACAAATTATAAGCTTTTAACACTTCAATATACCCGCAATTACAGACACAATTAAAATAACAATGCACCGTGCCTCTGGAGGCACGGCCGGGAGCATACAAATACTTTCGTATATCTCGAGTAATTTCAGACAGCCTTCATCATTTTCTTGTTCATCACTCATCATTAGGACATCTTTAATCCACTTGTCTAAGCATTTTCTTAACATTATTATGATTCGCGTTGCTACAATTAAATTGATTTCCAAAGCGATGAACAATATGCCGCCAACATTGTCAAGTATTAAGTCGATGACATCGGGGTAGTTACTTGTTAGATAATACATAACGTGTATGAAAGTTATACAAGATTATAGCAATTATGGAGATCCAATTCCAAACAATAAAACCTTGAATACTTTTACTGAAATCGATGCTTTTGAATATAGTTTGGATCATTAAAATAAGTAGGACGTTGTTTTCCTTATGCACTATGTCTAAAATGAACATTATCGTGAACCCAAGCATCAAAGTGAACAAGAGGAAAGAAGTCAACAATGTAAAGAAGTCTTCTTCTAAGCCAGACATAAATCATTATTCATATCCCTGACATGTATGACTACCATTCGATAGATACTCGACATATTCATAAACAACATACAGCAGATCGAAAGTATATGACTTATTTTTCCATTCGAATAAATAAAATTACCTCGTAAGTTATACTTTGAATTTAAAAGTACGCTTAGTGCGTAATTAAGGGAATTCGCTATTCTTTGTACATCTTTGTCTAGTAGATTGACTGATAGTCTTTGGAATGATACTCCTGAAACTTTATTTTGTTTTTTGAACACTTTTTCAACTTTCAACCTGAATTTGTCCATTATTGGATGGCTTACAAGTCTATAATAATTGTCAGTGTTGTCGTATTAATATAATGATGTCATTACATTAATGCGTTGATCATAGTTAAAATATTCATATGATTTGTCGATACATTATTAATATGATAGCTTTAATACATTCATTATTCTAAAAGTTCTGTCTTGTTAAGCTCTAATAGTTAAAGTCAATCCATTTAGTTTTATTGGACCATTGAAATACACTTTTGATTATCAAACATCACGATGTAGTCTTCACCAATAAAATAAATATAATAAAAAAAAGCTTTTTATTTCCAGCTTACAAATGCCTAATGTATCTACCTTTTAAAAACTAAGAAAATACTAAAAAAATATTAATATCTATGTAATCTAAATATATATCTAATTAGAATTATGGAATATATTTTAGTAGGTAGGAACTACTATTTTATATGATTTAACCGGAACCCCCCTCAGGTAAAGGCCTCCTCCAAAGCTTTCCATTTCTCCTGGTCCTGGGCTATTTGTTGCCATTGTGGGCCAGCTAGCTTTTTGATATCATCATCCCATCTAGTAAACGGTCTTCCCCTGTAGCGCTTGCCCGATGGGCCTTTCCATAACGTAACTGTTTTTGTCCATCTTTGATCTTTGAGACGCGCTATGTGGCCGACCCATTTCCACTTTAAATTTTGGCTGTAGCTGAGTGCATCTATTGCTTTTGTTTTAGATCTTATTTTAGTGTGCCTTATTCTCTGTACTCTCTTAATATTTAACATGCTACGTTCCATTCCTCCTTGACATTCATGATATTTTTCTTTAATTTGATAGGCATTTCACTTTTAAATATCTCCTTGTAGCTCCAGCACTTATTCCAAGTATGCTTGAATCTTCTCTCCACTTCTAGTTCCCCATTTCTATCTCTGTTGAATCCAATATTTTTCCCCAAGTATATGTATTGATCCACGTACTCTAATAGGTCATTTTCGATATTTCTTCACCAATAATTACTTGGTTAATTAGTCTTCTATCGTCTCATGGAGAGAAACAGTACGAAATAGATATACACAAATTACGTTGACCTCATGTAAGACATGAAAGTCAAATCACAGAAAATTAATTTGCAGAAGTACAACAGTGTAATGGTGTAACTCCTATCAGGCACATTGGTAGCCTAGCATCTACATCAAACAGGCCACATGCAGTCATCTTAGTAAACATTTGCTTTGACCGCATCACATTCTTACAAAGACGTATTTGACATTCTGAAAAAAAGAAATGGTAATACTGTTTGATAACTTATAAAAAATGCCATGAACGTATTCGGACTCAATAGCCACACGACTGGTTATAATTTCTCACAATGTATTATACTTACCATAATGACTAGTAACATATTCTTCACTAGCAAACATATTATGGAAAAACTGTGAGTGTAAAACAAAGTCTGAAAATTTAGAATAGAAATTGTCATTTGAAAACTTGTTAAAATCACATTATACAAACAGACAAAACAACTTAATTATGAGGATTAAAATTCTATTCTAATCATATTAGAATCATTTATTTGTTACACAATGCGTCTACTCATGTTTTTGCTCTTTTACCTGTAACGTTGTAGAAACTCAAAATAGTTTCTACCGTTACTTTATAAACATAACCTGATTCAACACTTTACCCTGATGAAGTTAACTGCAAAAAAAAACGCCACAGATTATTCATACTCATTAGGCCGTTAGGCTCACTAAGCGACTAAAATTTGCTGTTTTATCAGTGATTTGCGCACGTAATGTGTATTCGAACGAGAGAGTGAGGACTTGTCTATGCGTAAACACGCCAGTATAAATTTAATGTCATGGATTCGCGATGACGAACCCTTTTTGGAAATATTCTACTCCCGAAGATTAGACGCGTTTCACGAGAAATTAATTCTCCAGAACGTTATACGTGTTTTAGAACATTCGGGCTTAAAGCAGGAAGCTTTAATTTTATAAAAAACTTTTTTGCAAAAAATAAAACCGACTTCAAAAAACACAAAAAAGTAAAAAATAACTTTAGCTTCTGAAGTCGGTGACTTTTGTTTGATGGTTTTTTTTTGTCACCGACTTCTGAAGCTAAAGTTATTTTTTACTTTTTTGTGTTTTTTGAAGTCGGTTTTATTTTTTGCAAAAAAGTTTTTTATTTATCCATTTTTAGTTGTTCCAAAACAAATATTTGCCATGAATTTATTTGACATTGTTACCAATACATGTAATAATAATAAAACATGTAACCAACACATACACACACATGTACCATGTACATGTGTACATGTACCATGTATTGTTACCAATACATGTAATGTAATAGGCGTGAGTAGCGGTGGCCCAGTGGTGGCGGCCCCGACTTACGAACAGTAAGTTGTGGGTTCAAACCCAGGCAGGCGTATTATTTTGTGTAATTTATTTCATCACCATTGCTCTCAAAACGGTGAAGGAAAACATCGTGAGGAAACCGGCATGTCCCAGAACCAAAAATTCGAAGACATGTGACATCTACCAACCCGCACTGGGCCCGCGTGGTGGATTATAGCACATTCCCTCTCATAGAGAGAAGGCCTGTGTCCCGGCAGTGGGAACATTAATAGGCTGATGATGAATAGGCGTTTCCCCAATATATGGAACTTAACATATCTTTTTTTTTCGGATGGGATATCATCAAATTACCCCCCCCCCCCCCCCCCTCCGAGTGTCAGACTTTTACTGACTAAAACCAATCCATGTTCCTTCTTAGCCCTTTTTTATCCAAGGCCGCAGTATCTCTTAAGAACAGTCCCTTTTGCTGACATCTCTTTGAGGCGCGCGCGGAACAGGAACGAACTGTCGAAATCTGGTTTATTGTACACATCTGCGTCCCCCCTCAGAGTATACAGGCGTGAAGTTACATCATTTGAGACGCACGCGGAACACGATCGCGCCAACTTAATATAGGTACCTAACTGTCGAAATCTGGGTGTATTGTACACATCTGTGTACCCCCTCAGAGCATACAGGCGTGATGTTACGTCATGATGTTGTATAAACAATAAATATCCAAGCGATTGCAATATTCACGGCACATTTGCCGTCTATTTTTGAAGAGTTCCATTGTATATCTCCGAAGATCAGCATCAGATGTTCACAAAATGGGACCACACGGGAAGTACTAGCTTTCAAATAAAGAAAGAATCATCAAAATCGGTTCACCCAGTCGAAAGTTCTGAGGTAACAAACACAAAAAAAAAAATATACAGTCGAATTGAGAACCTCCTCTTTTTGGAAGTCGGTTGAAAATAGTAACCTAACTCTTTTCGTAAATTCTGTGTCGTCGTAACCCCATACTGGGTAAGTGTTGAACAGAACAGCAATTCACGTTTTTATATTTTGTGGATCACCTAGCTATGTGGTCTTAAGATGTGAGCCATCCTCTATCACCCTTTTTGCTATGCACATTACAATGATTAAATCTTGTAGCCTTCAGCCGAGTGTATTTGACATTGAATAACCTTCATGACACTCAAAATGTGCAAATCATGTCGTGCTTACCACCACCATCATGTAAACTCCGTACCGATTGTGAGACCACACATCACCTTCATTGGCGCACGGGTATTTCTCGCTTTGCTTATGCCTTCTTTTTTTTTTGGATGGGAAATCATCAAATGACTCCTCCCGCTCTGGGCGGAGCAGGAGGGAGTGTCAGACTTTTACTGACTAAAACCCATCCATGTTCCTTCATCGCCCTTTGTGTTTCGGGGCCACGGTATCTCTTTCGAACAGTCCCGCAACCCCGGCAGGCATCGGTCCTTGCGGACCCCTTCTTTTTTGCTGACTCTCTTTGAGGCGCGCGTGGAACACGAACGCGCCGTCGACACGGCCTGTCGTCATGAGACGGACGGACAGCGAGCTAGCCCGTAGCCCACCGTCCACAGGCCCGCGCCTACGGTGGCCCGGGGCGTCTCCCGCGGTGGCTGGGACGCTGAGAGGTTCTCTCCCTCTCCCGTTCCGCCACCTCCTTCTCTAGCATTACTGCTTCGCAGAAGGAGGTGACGGCGTCCCATTCCGTCTTGCTCCGGACCATGGCTTGAACCAGAGTTGGATGCGAGAGGTCGCCGCCGCCAATCGCCGCTTCGAGGACACGGCAGTGCTCCGCCCACGTGGGGCACACCTCCACAATGTGCTCCACCGTGTCCTCCGGTCGATCCTTGCAGTGGAAACACCCGGGCGTTTCCTCCCGCCCGATTTGGTGCAGGAACCTACCGAAACAACCGTGTCCGAGTCCGTGTCCCGAAACAACTACTCAAAGATGGGACTTATCGCCACTTTCGTGGCGTGCCCTGCACGGGGTTGCGACAGTCGCTCTCTCCATGTCGCCATGAGATCCCGCCAGAAGTCTGTCCGCTGAGCGACAATTTGCCGCGGCAGCGGAGTTTCCCCCCGGCGTAGCGCCTCCGCGCGCCATTCATGAAGGCACGTGAGGACTTTCGCCTCTAGATCCCATGGCTCATCACCTCGCGGACGATCGTACGGTACCCACGTTCAGGTAGTGGGCTGCATGCAGCCTTAAAGAACGCGCCCACACCGGGCCCCGTAAAGGGCCATGGACCGCATGACTCCCGGGTAGAGCCTCCGGCAGGAGGCGTTTGGCCCCCCCAGATTGGGCAGGAGCCGCCTGAAGGCAGCCCCAGTCCGTTCCAGTTTGGGGGCCAAACGTCAGGAATGCTCCACGAAGTTCCACCGGCTGTCTAGGACGAGTCCTAGGTACTTTAAAGTCGACTCGACGCCGATGGGTACCCCCGCTTTGCTTATGCCTTGGTGTCACAATCAGCGGAGATGACTGCTAGCCATTCCGTGACACGCTGGACGTTATTTTCCAGGGTCCAAGATACCGACTGACGTCCAAGATACCGGCTGACATCCAAGATACTGGCTGACATCCAAGGTTCCGACTGTCATCCAATGTTCCAGTTGGCATCCGGTTTAACTGCGGCTCCGCATCGGGTACCTTATTATCTGCGTGGCCGTGACAAGATTCTACGGGTTGGCGCAATCGTCTGCCGTCCGTCACTGTACCTGGCGTCTGCAGCGTGGCACACCACTATGGTCATCGTCACGCTGGGCTGAGCCAGGAGAGTGCCGTGCACACTATCGGACGGGCTTGGAGGAACTTGTGACCATAGACATACCCACCCCCGTTTTATTTTATTAATTATATTTCATGTTGACTTGGGTTCGTGGTTTTTTAACTATCCCCACGGACAGGGGTTCCGTCACATATTAACATATAAAAAAAGTATGCCAAGTTATATGAGGTCTTATAATTTTATGCAAATGGATAGTGAAGCGTTCTTTCATATCTTCTACTTTTGCGATAAGATGGTTTTACATTTAATTATTATGCATATGAAATTTATGCATAAAGATTATTCTGACTTACAAAATTGTGAGGTTTGAATGAAATGAAGTTTATGCTATCCGCTATTATCCAAAATAATATTATAACATAAAAGGTTCTGCTATAAAGGGTAGAACCGTTTAAAATGGTATTTTATAGAAATTCAATTACATTCTATTCATTTATTTAGTCAGATAAAAATATCCATAAAATAGTACACAAATTCGCCAAATATAAAATAATAATTATTAAATAACATATTCAAAATCAGCAATCTACAATAATATTTCAAAAGGGAATTTAATTAATGCATAATTACAGAGTTGTAGTTTGTAAATAACGTACAACTTGTAAAACTGATAACCTGTAAAATAATAGAATAACAAAATAATTACCTAATTGAATTTAAAATAATAATTTATAATGACAAAGTCAATAAGATTTAATAGATTAATAATTTTCAATAACATAATAAATAATATAATAAATATCTCGACTTGGCACACGAGGTTCACGACATGTGGAATATGAACTCGGTTATCATTGTGCCGATTGTCGTGACGGCCAATGGCCTTATAGCCAAGAGTTTCGATGAACACATATCGAAGCTCTCTTTAGGCGGTTGGATCAAGGGCCTGATTCAGAAGGCAGTACTCCTTGATACGGCTCGCATTGTGAGGAGGTTCCTGTCTCTGCAGCTCTAACCACCAGTGGCTTGGACCCTGCTCCCGACACCGGCGGACCACAATTTTTTTATTTTTTTGAATGTATTTTTTAATATATATGTTTTTTAAGGTACAGTGTCGAGCAAAAGTCCAGTGGCATTCTCACAAAGCAATAGCTTGACGTTTAGTTTGACTTACGACCTTCTGCTTTCAAGAAAATAGACATTGTCGTCTACAAGTAATTGTAGTTCAAAATTTCAACATGGAATCATAAGTCAAGATAGCCTAGCGGTTAGGCACGTGCAGATCTATGAACGAATCAGTAAGACGTGAGTTCAAATCTCACATTGTTACTTTTAGCCTTTTTGTAAGTTTTTACCAGTTTTTATACTCAATTGGAAGTAATGGAACAGAAATATTATTATCTAAATATATAAAAGAAGAAACTGACTGACTGACTGACTGATTGACTGACTGACTGACTGACTGACTGACTCATCTATCAACGCACAGCCCAAACCGCTGGGTCTACAGATTCCAAATTTGGCAAGTAGGTTCCTTATGTGGTCTAGGGGTGCACTAAGAAAGGATTTTTCAAAATTCATCCCCTAAAGGGGTTAAACGGGGCTCCAAAGTTTGTATGGGGAAACAAGATTAGTTAGACTATTTTATTCGAAACTTCACAGGAGTGCTCCTATTGATAAATGAGTAGAAACGGGTTTCAGGTTTTTTCAGAATTCAACCCCTAAGAGGGGGAAATGGGGTGGCAAAGTATAAAAATCAATGCACAGCCCAAACCGCTGAGTCTAGAGATTCCAAATTTGGCAAGTAGGTTCCTTATGTGGTCTAAGGGTGCACTAAGAAAGGATTTTTCAAAATTCAACCCCTAAAGAGGTTAAACGGGAATCCAAAGTTTGTATGGGTAAAACAAGGTTAGTTAGACTATTTTATTCGAAACTTCACAGGAGTGCTCCTGTTGATAAATGAGTAGAAACGGGTTTCAGGTTTTTTCAGAATTCAACCCCTAATAGGGGGAAATGGGGTGGCAAAGTATAAAAATCAATGCACAGCCCAAACCACTGAGTCTAGAGATTCCAAATTTGGCACAAAGGTTCTTTATGAAGTTTAGGGGTGCATTAAGAAATAATTTTTCAAAATTCACCCCCTTAGGGGTTGGAACGGGAGTCCAAAGATTACGTGGGGAAATAAGATGAGTTAGACTACTTTATTCGAAACTTAACAGGAGTACTCCTATCGATAAATGAGTTAACGTTTGTGTTTCAGTTTTTTTTCAGAATTCAACCCCTAAAGGGGGAAATGGGGTAACAAAGCCTGAAATTCAACATAGGTATTGTTTTTATGGTGAATTGAGTCGGGTGTATAACAAAAACAACGATTTTAAGATTTAATGTGGCAGACCTGAAATACTACCATTCCCTGTTGGGGTGCGATGGGGTTGAAATGACTAAAAATCAAAATGGGTGTCGATACCGAGATTATCAGGGGTGCTGATTACGAAAATGGCATTTATTTTGAGATCCAGATGATAACGATTGTGATTACGATGATGATGATTGTGATAATGATGACGATGATTGTGATTATGATGATTTTGATTACGATGATAATGATTGTGATTACGATGATGATGATTGTGATAATGATGATTGTGATAACGATGATAATGATTGTGATTACAATGATAATAAGCGTGATAACGATGATGGTGATTGTGATAGTGATTGTGATTGTAATGGTGATTGTGACAGTGACGGTGATAGTGATAGTGTCGGTGATTGTGATGGTGATAGCGATGGTTGTGATAACGAGGACGGAGATTGTGATGATGATGATTGTGAATACGATGATAATGGTTGTGATTACGATGATAGTGATTGTGATAATGATGATAGCGATTGTGATTACGATAATAATGATTGTGATAACGATGATGGTGATTGTGATACTGATTTTGATGGTGATTGTGATGGTGATGTAGAATGTGATAGTTATTCTGAGAGTGGTGGTGATTGTGATGGTGATTGTGATGGTGATAGCGATGGTGATTGTGATGGTGATTGTGATGAGATGGTGATTGTGATGGTGATTGTGATGGTGATTGTGATGGTGATGGTGATTGTGATGGTAATTGTGATGGTGATTGTGATGGCGATTGTGATGGTGATTGTGATGGTGATTGTGATGGTGATTATGATGGTGATTGTGATGGTGATTGTGATGGTGATTGTGATGGTGATTGTGATGGTGATTGTGATGGTGATTGTGATTGTGATGGTGATTGTGATGGTGATTGTGATGGTGATTGTGATGGTGATTGTGATGGTGATTGTGATGGTGATTGTGATGGTGTTGTGATGGTGATTGTGATGGTGATTGTGATGGTGATTGTGATGGTGATTGTGATGGTGATTGTGATGGTGATTGTGATGGTGATAATGACTGATTACGATGATAATTATTGTGATAACGATGATGGTGATTGTGATAGTTATTTTGATGGTGATTGTGATGGTGATTGTGATAGTGATTGTGATAGCGATAGTGATGGGGATTGTGATGAAGATTGTGATTGTGATAGTGATGGTGATTGTGATTGTTATGGTGATTGTGATAGTTATTTTGATGGTGATTGTGATGGTGATTGTGATGGTGATTGTGATGGTGATTGTGATGGTGATTGTGATGGTGATTGTGATGGTGATTGTGATGGTGATTGTGATTGTGATGGTGATTGTGATGGTGATTGTGATGGTGATTGTGATGGTGATTGTGATGGTGATTGTGATGGTGATTGTGATGGTGATTGTGATGGTGATTGTGATGGTGATTGTGATGGTGATTGTGATGGTGATTGTGATGGTGATTGTGATGGTGATTGTGATGGTGATTGTGATGGTGATTGTGATGGTGATTGTGATGGTGATTGTGATGGTGATTGTGATGGTGATTGTGATGGTGATTGTGATGGTGATTGTGATGGTGATTGTGATGGTGATTGTGATGGTGATAATGACTGATTACGATGATAATTATTGTGATAACGATGATGGTGATTGTGATAGTTATTTTGATGGTGATTGTGATGGTGATTGTGATAGTGATTGTGATAGCGATAGTGATGGGGATTGTGATGAAGATTGTGATTGTGATAGTGATGGTGATTGTGATCGTTATGGTGATTGTGATAGTTATTTTGATGGTGATTGTGATGGTGATGGTGATTGTGATAGTGATTGTGATAGCGATAGTGATGGGGATTGTGATGATGATTGTGATTGTGATTGTGATAGTGATGGTGATTGTGATTGTTATGGTGATTGTGATGGTGATTGTGGTAATTATGGTGGTTGTGTTAATGGTGATAATTGGTGATAATGATGGTGACTGTGATAGTGATGGTGATGGGGATTGTGATGGTGATTGTGATTGTGATAGTGATGGTGATTGTGATAATGATGGCGCTTGTGATAGTGATGGTGATTGTGTTAATAATAATTGTGATGATTACGAAATATGGTACATAGATAGTTTATAACCTGGATTAACATGGAGGACACTATTATCCCTTTAGTATGATCCAGTGGGACAGTTACCGAACTTCACGCGGGCGAAGCCGCGGGCAACAGCTAGTATTCTATAACTTGGCTTTGTTCACACATTCCGTGAAGTTGAAAGGTAGATCATAGAAAAATAAGTAGGTAAGGAGTTTAGATTTATGTGAGGTAGACATGAGATTTATGAATATTTAACTTGACCGGAATGAATGTTTTCGTTTGGTTGAAGTTGTTGGTTAGTGACGTGTGGTTTAATAGATAGCGGTATTGTTGTTGCAAAATGCAGGCAAATATTAATATTGAGGCGAGGGCGACTATTTATCGCGCTGCATAAGTGGTCTTAATAGAACACAAATATCTGTAGAAACCGGACTTTGTGAGTACTTTATTTATGAATAATTGTAACTTAAACTTTTATTAGAAATTAAAATCTAATATTATTGTTAATTTATTGGGTGACATAAACGAAATGAAAAATATTCAAAAGAAAATGTTTTAATTATTAAATTAGTTATAAACGTCTAATACATCTAATAAGAAATAAATAATTCAAATAAAATAATAAATATTTTAAAATTAATTTAATTTATAAGTATCAAATGTTTTTTATGGCTTCCAAAATTTTTAAATGTTTGTGGTTTCAAAGCTACGTCGTCGCGTTTAAAAGTGGTTACACTTTTTTTGACACATTTTATTGAGGTTTGCATCTCCAGTATTTATCTCAATGGCTAGCCACAGTTGTGCAGGTCAATTACAGGATAACGGATCTTTTGTCAAGTGACAATACCGAAATATTTCTCTAGTTATTAAAAAAAAATCAAGTGCTTTGTTTACAAAAACTTTATTGTGAAAAATCGTTAGCAAGTGCAAGTTACAAGTGACGCTATTATCCATCGAATCAGTGCTGTGTACAATAAATAAAACATCAATAACTCTATATCATTCTGGTAGTGCTATTCTCCTACCCAATTATAAAAATAATACCAGTCGTTTTGCTCAGTGTCTGAAAAGAATAGGTGACATAGCTTCAGTGTTTGCGTATCTTGGCATAGTTGCTGTGTTACGCCTTGTGGTGTCACAACTTACCATAACACCATAGAAATTGCCGTAAACGCATATATTGAAAACAGCGCCATCTACCGATTCCAAGGCGAACTGCTTGTAGATCGATCGAACAAACAAGATCAAGTACCTATTTCACGATGGTCAAGTGCGGTGCCTGCGGTAAATTTCTCGCGTCGGCAGATGCCGCTAAATGCAACAAATGCGTGTTATGGTATCACCGTCAGTGCGCAGGATTGAACCAAGTAGGTCCCATAGCATCTCTCTGGCACTGCCCGGAGTGCAAAAAAAACCTAGTGCGGGACAACCGGTCTGAAACGCCAGTACGAGGGCAGGCCAAAGAACCACTGGACGAGAGCGCGGTCAATCTCATGGATATGAGTCCAATTAACATCACTGCTTCGGATGCGATCACTGAACTCTCCAAAGACTTCACCTCCGAGCTGAGGAAGTTTAAGGAAGATTTTATTAACACAGTACGGGGTGAGTTTCAGTTACTGCGAAATGACTTGGCTGACTTGAGATCTTCAATGACCTGTTGGGGTGATCAACTTCAATGAAAGAGGTTCTCAATTTCCATCGTTTACTTTGACATGTTGTTACAGTTATCAGATAGGTTAATTAGATATTTAAAGTTTTAGAGTAATAAATTTGCGCTGCGTCTTGTCGTTCGTAGAGAGAATAGGAAGTAGGTTTTTAAGATGGCCGCCGCCGGCGCAGGCTGCCCGTCGCGTTCCGTCCGCGATGCATCGACGACTTTTAGCCTTTGAGCGTTCCAGCTCCGTTGCGAACATCCTCCCCCCCCTTGGGGACATGTTCCCCAAGGAGCTCTTGGGAATCTAACAGAGATAGCTTTGAGACGGGCCTATGAATGACGCCGTTCTCAGTCTTGACGTCTACTACTCTGCACACGCCGTCAGCTCCCGGGTACAGCTTGGTGATGCGGCCCATGAGCCACTTCAAAGGTGGCAGCTGTTCTTCTCGGATGAGGACCAGGTCGCCAGCACGAACATGGTCTTTTGCACGCTGCCACTTGACGCGTTGCTGCAGGGTGCATAAATAGTCCTTCGACCATCGGGACCAGAAGTGGTGTCGCAATCGCTCAACCAGCTGGTAACGGTTGATGCTTGCTTTCTGGACAACAGGTGAAGGTAGTGAGGTCAGAGGTCGACCCACAAGGAAGTGTCCCGGTGTAAGTGCTGACAGATCAGAAGGATCAGCAGACATAGAAGTAATAGGCCGTGAATTCATGATGGCCTCAATCTGTGCAAATAGAGTGTATAATTCTTCAAAGGTTAAACTAGAGTTACCCGCTATCCGTTTTAAATGATATTTTGCTGTCTTGACTCCCGCCTCCCAGATACCGCCGAAATGCGGTGCATACGCGGGAGAGAAATTAAAAGTTATACCTTCCTTGCTTGTGAAGTCGCTAACTGAACGTTCATTTTCCCTGAGCAGTCTGTTCAGTTCGTTACAAGCTCCTACAAAGTTTTTTCCATTGTCACAGTATATAGTGTGAGGTTTACCTCTTCGTGAAATAAATCTACGCAAGCATAAAATAAAGGCATCGCTACTTAGGTCACTCACGACCTCCAAGTGTACAGCCTTTGTGCTGAAACATACAAATATGCATAAATAGCACTTGGAAGTCTTGGCACCGCGACCCTTTCTATTTAAAATTAAAAAGGGTCCTGCAAAATCAGTGCCACAAATTGCAAATGGTGGAGCAGGAGTTACACGAGATTCGTATTTCGTACGTTGTATTTTGAATTTAAAAACACACCAAGTGCAAAGTTAAAAGAACATATTATTCTTTGAACATCTTTGTCCAATCTGTTATTGGGTAATACTTGGAATGAGTCTCCTGGATAATTTTTTGGTATTTTTAACACTTTTTCAATTTTCCACTTTAACTTGTCCATTGCAGGATGGCTAATAAGTCTGTAATCATAAATAATTCTGTGAAGAAAATGAGACATAGCGGCGACAAAATACACTCTATAATACAGTTTAAATATTCATGTGATCAACCAATCCATTAGTAACTTGTGAAGGACTTCTTACTATAGTGATTATAATAATTATCAGCTTTTACCAAAAAAGTTTTGTGGGGGGGTTTCAGACAAAGCCCTTGACACTATTCTCTATACCTCATTGGTTCATCAGCCGTCTGTCGTAATCATTTATTGATGAAACAAAAACAGTCCTTTCAGTATTAAAACTAGTTTGAAATATTTATTAGCATCCAAAGAAAGCAAAGTTATTGTTTGCTTGGGAATTTGAAGTGATGAGAACGAAATCTCAACACTTCAAACTCGAGAGTAACAAATTGATTAATAGATTGAAAGACCTTTTCGGTAATAAAATGATTGTTTGAATATCGGCAGCATTTCTCGACAGCTGAATACCATACGACATAACACTTCAGAAATATGTAAAGTACAGTACTAGTAGGGCTGTTTCTTCTACAGTTCAATTACGATTTTTCTCGGAATGATCTGCAAAACCTCGAGTTTTTGATTACCTAAATGTGAACCTCGCGTAGCTTAGCATGATAAGTAATACCTATTCAAGAACTCAATGGAATTTTTAGCCAATTCTTCACCGGTTTCCAACACTTAACAAAATTGAGCCCTGCAGGACTCCCATTTTTACTCATCATCATCATCATCATCTTTTCAGCCGAAAACCATCCACTGCTGGACATGGGCCTCCCCCAAAGGGGTTTTTTGTCATAATCACCACGCTTGGCAGGCGGGTTGGCGATCGCAGTGCGGTTGTTACAAAAACACAGAGAACGCTGCTGCCCATTCTCTGGTAAGTCCCTTAGTCGCCTCTTACGACACCCACGGGAAGATATGGGATGGTGCTATTCTTTACGACCGACACCTTACAGAACATTTTACTACATGTCCTTATTTAGATATCCTTAGGCGCGGGACAAATACAAGAGGTGTCGAAGCGCGGGCGAGGTGCGGGCGAGACGCGGGCGCGGCGCCAGTACAGTGCAGAGCAGGCCCGCTAACGGCGTCGGAAAGGCAAGGCGCGGGTGAACACAGGGATTTTAATATTCTATATCGTCACGCATTTTCGCCGTCTGTGTACACTTTCGGCATGCCACTGCTAACTGCAGGCGCGCCGAGGGCGAGGAAGTGGAGCCCGAGCCCCGCCGTCTCAGTATGTCTCGCGCCTCACCTCTTCTATTCATTTTGTATGAAATTTCAGAGAAGTGGCGCCGCGCTCGCACCTTACCTCCGCCCGACGCCTCTTGTATTCGTCCCGCGCCTTAGATCTTTTGCCGTATTCATCAACTTTGCTTATCCTATAACCCAAGTATGAGGTAAGAATATCGATAAAAGCGTTCCAGATACCGCAATGCTTCAATTTCCTGATCAATATTTCATGAAGACTGCAATCGAATCGAATCGATATTTAAATGTACATTCTTCATAATGCTTAGGCACTGAACGCGGCCACAATAACCCTCATATATCAGAGCTGGTGAATTCAGATACTTGGAAAAAGACCCCAATAAAATGACAATATACAACCTGTTTTTTTGACATCCCATAACTCTAGGGTACGATTGAGACCATATCAAAGAATCAACTGGAATATGAATTATGTTTAAATCGTCCTTTTTTTTTCATTTTTTCATACAAAACAATTCGGCAAAGTCACGATTATTAACGTAAAACACCCATAAGTGAAATATGACAAAGCGGGGATAAGTCAGTAGGGATATATGGAACGGGGGGCATTTTCTTAGCTTTAGCTTTCACGTAAGGGTACGTGAAATATGACAACGTCGCATTTCCTTAGCTTTCAATATGAATGATTGGTTTGAATTAAAATGAATTACTCGTATTTTTCAATGGAACTTAGATATATATTTTATAATTATGATTGATGCTATCTCCGAAACTATGCATTTTTGGACTACTTAATCTAGGAGTTTTAGTATTATTTTTACCTACAGAATATAACCCTAGAGTTATGGGATATAAAAAAAAACATTATTTTCTAAATAATATTTTATAGAAAATTACATTGTAGCAGAACAATGAAATAATTAGTGATTTCTTTCAAGAAAGCCATAGGTAACGTTGCGTCAATATAGAACAAGCCACACGCGGTCATCTTACAGAATGTTTGATTCGTTTGTATAATGTTCTTGCAAAGATGTTTTTCACATTCTGTAAAGATATATTCCAAAATGAAATTAAAATTGTGAAGGTATTGTGTACGTTTGAAGATCCTTCTGTAAGATATGATGATGAGCTGATAGAGAAATGTTAAACATCATTCTGTGTACTACTGTAAAACATTTAAAAAGATTTGTAAAACATTTTTTGCCTATTCTTCTCCATACGAAACTGCCTTTTTGAATGGGCGATGGATTCATTTCTATTTCCGTATTTGACGTTCAGAAGTATTGCCTTATTAAAACACTTGACTTTGTAATTTCGCCTCTCATAAACTACGTAAGATTTCTGACGTCAAAATTAAAGATTTTCGCAAAATCCCTTTTCAATAGAGGAATTAAACTCAACTCAAAGCATTTAATTAAAATAAATCCGTGACGCACATTTGCATAGTCAAAAATAAGCTACCTATAGTCCAGCCACAAACAGTCATATTGTACATCTAGCCAATATTGTACATCTCATAGAGAAGAATAGATTCTCCATGGAAACTCTTTTCAAATAAAGTTAGATATTACATAGTCCTGAGTACGATATTGTTGCTTCTATAGTATTTCTAAGCAAACATTCCTACTCAAATCCTCACAAAAAACATTATTTATTTATTTATAATAATATATACTATCATAGCAAAAACAGCCTTACTTGGACATTGCCTTTTCTTCATAAGTTGTATACAGGTCGTCTCTGCATCCTCAATAGTGACATAGAATTTCTCACAGTGTATGCTGTGCGCAAATACCAGAGCCATGTTCTTTGTTAGCCATAAAAATATCGATAAAACGTGAAACAACGTCTGAAAAAAAAAAAAAAAAAAATTGTTCAACAAGTACAACAAGGTCCAATCCAGTTTGATTAAAATAATGTTAATACGTCATTTTTATTTCTGTTTTTAAAAATTGCTTGCATTTTGTAGCTGACTGATCCCTGAGAAAAATGGCGGAACAATCTCAGAGTCCAACCTTTTTTTTAAGTATAGACGTAATATTTTAATGGTATACATACTTTGTTATTGAACACTGTAGAGTTTTTCAGTGAAGTACATATTAGGTGAAAATAAAAGAGGTTGCGGTAAAACACGGCGATCGTGTGATATAATGCCTATAAACAACAAAATATTATTGATTAAACACTAAGCTGTCATGGTTTATAACTAAACTTATACGGTCACTTACGAGATATCTCTGGGTCTCGGGATTTGCGATCTCTATAGCACAGAATAGATAATAGTACTAGCGTACAGAAGTTGCACTCCTTTGATCTTGAAGAAAGCCGACATAAATACCTAAACTGGGCCCGCACGATCTAAATTGTGCCTTGACGCCACGCGTTAGCGTATTTTATTCGGCGTCTCACTGCTTAATGGTCAGTCGGTAGGGTTGCCTCAAGTACTACTTTACTACTTTGCATACATACCTAATTAATTCAAAACTATTAGATAAACTAAAATAAAAAAAATATCACCAAAAATAATAATCACGAACTCACCAAAACTTGAAAAATTATTTTATACAAATTATAAGCTTTTAAAACACTTTCGTATATCTCGAGTAATTACAGACAGCATTCATCATTTTCTTGTTCGTCACTCATCATTAGGAGATCTTTAATCCACTTGTCTAAGCATTTTCTTAACATTATTATGATTCGCGTTGCTACAATTAAATTGATTTCCAAAGCGATGAAAAAATATGCCGCCAACGTTGTCAAGTATTAAGTCGATGACATCGGGGTAGTTACTTGTTAGATAATACATAACGTGTATGAAAGTGTTATACAAGATTATAGCAATTATGGAGATCCAATTCCATTCAATTTATCGTGAATCCAAGCATCAAAGTGAACAAGAGGAAAGAAGTCAACAATGTAAAGAAGTCTTCTTCTAAGCCAGACATATTATTATTATTCATATCCCCGACATGTATGACTATCATTCGATAGATACTCAACATACATAAACAACATACAGCAGATCGAAAGTATATTACTTATTTTTCCATTCGAATAAATAAAATCACCCCGTAAGTTATACTTTGAATTAAAAAATACGCTTAGTGCGTAATTAAGGGAATTCGCTATTCTTAGTACATCTTTGTCTAGTAGATTGACTGATAGTCTTTGGAATGATGCTCCTGAAACTTTATTTTGTTTTATGAACACTTTTTCAACTTTCAACTTGAACTTGTCCATTATTGGATGGCTTACAAGTCTATAATGACTGTCAATTTTGTCGTATTATTATAATGATGTCATAACATTAATGCGTTGATTATAGTTTAAATATTCATATTATGATATTTGTCGATACATTATTAATATGATAACCTTAATACATTCGTTATTCTGAAAGTTTTGTAAACGAGTTTGCCGAAATGTTTACGGTCAATAAATTAACTGTAAAGCTCTCATAGTTAAAGTCAATCCATTTAGTTTTATTGGACCTTTGAAATACACTTTTGATGATCAAACATCACGATGTAGTCTTCACCAATAATTATTTGGTTAATTAGTCTTCTATCGTCTCATGGAAACAACACTACAAAATAGATATACACAAATTACGTTGACCTCATGTAAGACATGAAAGTCAAATCACAGAAAATTCATTTGCAGAAGTACAACAGTGTAATGGGTAATGAATCTACATCAAACAGGCCACATGCGGTCATCTTAGGAAACATTTGCTTTGATGATAAAAAAGTCTGACAGTTGCCCAGATGCACGGTTATGTATACACGCTGCCTCAGTTTCCTCGACAGTTGTATAGAACTTCTCACAATATGCTTAACATAGCCTATAGCACTCACGAATAATGTAGCTTTCAACCAGTGAAACAATTTTTAAAATTGGTTCATTACTTCCGGAGATTACCCCCTACATACAAACTTACAAACAAATGTTACCTCTTTATAATATTAGTATAGATTATTAGTATTAGTATAGATAATGACTTGTAACATATTCTTCACTAGCAAACATATTATGGAAAAACTGTGAGTGTAAAACAAAATCTGAAAATTTTGTTGTTTTTTGAAATTGTCATGATGTGAAAGACGCAATAGGGAATATGCAAACATTTTTTTTTTCGATACGGAATGTTAAAGTACTCTAAAAATAATGACAAAAAGTGCAAAAAGCGAAAACAAGACATAAATCGGCCAAACAACACAAAAGTTAATAACCATCTAAACTTTTGTTTCTATCTCTTTTTAGATAAACGGAATTCAGTATGGATTTTGTACGTCGATGCAGCGAATGACGTTTCGCTTTATCGGATTTCTCTGTCTAATCAGCAGTTTCAAATGCTTTTATCTTAGTATTCTTTATAGATATTAAATAAATAATTTTACTTCGCCATTTTTGGTGATAATACGCTTTGTTTAGAGTGATAAAAAAAATCACGTATATACCCTATTAATTTTCTAAATTGTCTTGTCACATAATGTGATGAATTCTTTAAATATTTCTTAACATTTACAGTTTGACAACAGTGTAAAACATAAAATTAATTGTTTACATAGTTAAATGGATTCCATCCATATTGTATTGAATTTCCCGTATGTTGTCAATAAGTTTAATAACGATTAAGGAATCGCTCGTGTGCTTAAAATCTACTGTTACTGCTTTTTAATAATGAAAAAAATCCTCTGTTTTATTCCAAAAAAACATTGTATGAATCATATTTCAAACAACACGGTGGACGAAGATGTGCAGTCAATGATTTTGCCTTTCAACTTGATGCAATATATCATGTTCTGTCCTAAATATCACATAAAAAACAACCGTATTACCCCAAACAGCCTGTTCTCTTCCTTTGTTTCACTAGTTGGAACTTTAGCATTCTTATATGTGTTTCTATATCGCTCTTATCTGCTGTATGTTTCCAGGAATGATTTAGGATTAACCACATTCAATTATGCCATCTCCTATTTTGATTGCATGTATTATTGTGGCGGATTAGTTATTAATTTCGCAGTTGGTGTTATTTGCTCCAGTAAAGGCGTAAAATTTGTCTTGACTTTCCAAAAAGTTCACAGAAGTCTCAATAATACAAAAATATTTAGACGCTCGGTTATTTTCAACTGGATTGCTGTTATGTCAACTTTGTGTGGCTACGTCTTTGGTTTCACTTATTTTTGCTTACAACTTTCCTTCGAATATACATTTCAAGCTTATCTTTTGGTATTTTACGATTTGAATATGGTTTGTGCCATTCGAGGATTCAACTTGCTTGAAGATAAAGTAATTTTTTGGAATATTCAAGTTTTATGTTTTCAAGAAACAGACAGGACGCACGATCCAAGTTACGGCAAGAAAATGTTTCAGGCTTACGTTGATTTATTGGAATGTTATGAGCTCCATAAAGTATGTGTGCAACATTTTGTAAGTACTATTTGATTTCACCACACACTATCATCTCTTTTTACCCTACACTTACATCATCATCATGATTTTTTTGCCCTTATCCCATTTCTTTTGGGATAAACGTAGCATGTCTTCTTCCATACTTCTCACTCGTCATCTCATCAGACACCTCATTTCTTGCCATATCATTCTTAACACAGTCCAATCCACACACAGTCAAATCCATCGTTTCTTTGGTCTTCTTCTACTCGTAACACCCATATTACCCATCCACATACTCAAACTTCCTCACGACATTTTCCTCATTCCTCCGCAACACATACCCTACTAACCTTTCACTTACATATTTTTTTCATTATTTGAATACTTTTCAGATGCTTTACTACATTACAGAAGTATTCATCCACTCTCTAATTTACTGTCAAATGTCGCTTGACGTTCTGAAAACAGGTATCATCATTAACAACAATGTAAGTATGACTTGGTAAGAAAATCGGCATGTTCTATTTGAAAAAATCGAAGACATGTCTAACTCACTATGTCAACTACTAATCCGCAGCGGGACAGTGTAATGTAGTACCCCCTCTCTCTCACCAAGTGGAGGCCTGAGTACTGAACGTTTAACCGAATGCAGCTGAATATCAGTATTTTAAATGGAACTACTGCCAATCTGTAAATATCTATCTAAGTTAACTTGTAAAGTATTACTGTAAAAAATGAATTGTACGTAATTCTTTTTTTTTATCGTTTCGTAGTTGGGTCGCGTAGGTCTAGACATTGGGTCCCGACCTACGGAAAAATGGCGTGGCGAGCTAGACAACTACAGGCAGGATTGGTCCACACAAGCTCAAAATAGACAGGAACAGGGCAATAAATAATAGAAAATGAGGCTTTTGCCTTGTAGTGGGAATAAATAGGCTGAAATAAAAAAAAATAGCCGAGTCAATAGTATATTTTGTTTAAGAATGCAGCTTTTATGGCGTCGATTTCCGTATGCATGTGGATGATGAAGGGTTTGACGCTGCAAACACTGCTAAGCCAGCAATGCGAGAAATTCTACATCGCCATACAAGGTGTTCAAGACACCTGTGCACTTGTATTAAAAACAACTTGTTCAGGTTGGATTAAGTACACTACTTATATTATTTTAATACAAGGTGTAAACGGAAACTCTACGCAAAAAATATTGCTGGAAAACGACTTTTTTTTGGGGGTCACAAATCACGTTTTACAGTAGAACATAATGGTCACTCAATGGTCATCACCATTGAGTGACCATTGTGTTCTACTGTAAAACCCCACTAGCCTGAGATTATTTAACTAGTGGGGATTTCTGGAAAAAAAAGTAACGATCCCCACTGGTAGGGATTTGTCGGTGGGGATTTCTGGAATAATCCGATGCATTGAATAGTACGGGGGTCGTGGAGGTATTTAAAGTAAAGTAAAAAATAAAAGCAAAGCAAGCAAGTAAAAAGCTTGTTTTTAAAAATACTCGTGAAAAAGATGGAACTTTGACCCCCAATATCTCCGTAACTAGGTTCACGGTTATAGTCAACAACAAAAAAAAATGATCGCAATGATGGGGGGAATATTGGAATAATGATAAGCGCAGCTGTGGGATGGTCGAGTATATTCATTCGTAGATGCATTACGAACGACAAGCTTGTGTCAAAATAAATAATAAGCTGTAACTAACATAGTTTATAAGTTTCTTTTTACTAACCTCTTAAGGATGTTGCTTGTCCGAAATAAAAGTTATTTTATTTTTATTTTATTATTTTAAATATGATTATTTTCACAGGCTAGTGCATACATAAATATGCGACCAATAAGTACGTAAGTTAACTGTTTTGATGTCTTAGGTTTTCTAGAAGTGCTTTGTGTAATAAATAATTTTCTAAATGCGTTGGGGTAGACGTGTACTTGAGTGGAGATCGAGGACTAGCAAGCGTCGATGGGATGCCCTCAGGCTGGGTGGAGTGACGATCTCCTAACGATGGCTGATAACAGATGGTTGAAAGTTGCCAAGAATCGGCTGAAAGCGTGAAATT
Source organism: Xestia xanthographa (assembly GCA_905147715.2). Classification (NCBI taxonomy): domain Eukaryota; kingdom Metazoa; phylum Arthropoda; class Insecta; order Lepidoptera; family Noctuidae; genus Xestia; species Xestia xanthographa. The sequence goes on along the minus strand of LR990644.1, from coordinate 100,250 downwards.
GGAGAGGCCTATGTCCAGCAGTGGACTGCTGCAGCCTAATGATGATGTTGAAGATTTAGTGGAACTTCGCGATTTGATGACATGTTAAAGCCAAGCTAGGAATCTTTGTAAAATACTTGACTAGGCCCCAAAATCAGATATATTCTCCGTTAGCTTCTTTATTACCTTCAATTTTATTATTGTGACAATTTACAGGTGATGAGAAAAAACTCTGCAAGAACGTACTGCGCTTTCATCGAGCATCATTCAGCAAGCTACGTCTGTGTGGCCTGTTCTACGTAGACGCTGCATTACAACTAAGTCTGTTCAGTCTTCTTACTAACTACATTGTTGTGTTGCTGCAGTTTGCTTATTTGTGATTTTTACTTTATTAAATTTCTTCTTCCTGGCTTTGTCTACTACTAACAGGGAATCACTCCACTGATTTCATCAGTCACGCATAAAACCTGTATCAGTCGATAGCTGGCATCAATACAAACAAGTTTTGTTAAGACAAAATGTTCTAAAGTGTCACGTTTCCGAGATATAAGCTATCAAATATGTGCTGAAGATGCCATCAGTGAATGGACTTTAACTTTGATAGCTCAAATCGCGGAAACGTTAATTAAATAAAATATAATAATTGTTGTTTTATTTTGACAGTCATAAGTTCAGAAGACAACCGATTAGCACCCAGTATTATTTTGAAAATATCAAAGTTTAGGATTTTTTTCTGTTTGGATAGCATCGACGTACTACGTTACGCTGTCCCAATACTAACATAAGTACTAACGATGTAACATAATAGCATTATAAAAGCAAATCATTTTATAAGATTAACCATGAAGTTTCTTGCCGGTTTTTTTCGGGATCCCTTTTTTTTGCATAATCTTCTTTTTCCTAATATACTTTGGCATAACTGTTTTGGCATAATTTGTTTTGCCATAATAATACTTTGCCAAATTTTTTTTTGGCATACTGTTTATTTTGGCATAATCATCTTGAAGGCTAATTTGTTTTGGCATAAATTGAATTTTGCATAATGTTACTAGGCATAATGACTATTAGCATAATAGTATTTAGGCATACAAATAATATAAATACCGGAATCAAATTTGAGATATTTTTACGTATTTATTTTGAATTATTCATTAAGTCGTGCTACAAAAGTTAGTGACAGAAACGAATCGCTGAAAAACCGACTCCACGTAGTCTTGTCTGCCCTACCCCTAGAGTGTAATCTAAGCCCGCGTAGGCGCGGAGGGGCGAGGCGGCCTGCGAGTTGAGGAGCAGGTGGTTTTAACGCTCGCCGCCGCAGCTGAGGCTGGCCGGCGGAGCCGGCCAGCAAGCCGAAGCTGTGGTGGTGAGCGTAAAACACATCTGCGAAGATAAGCTCGCGTGGGACCGCCGGTGCCCCGCAGCGCCGGAGCCGTGACAGAAACCTTGCCTGCTGCATGCTTGCTTGCTGCATGCTTGCTTGCTGCATGCTTGCTTGCTACATGCTTGCTTGCATGCTGCATGTTTGCTGAACGCATGCTTGGTGCATGCTTGCTGCACGCATGCTTCCTTTATGCTTGCTGCATGCTTGCTGCATGCATGGTGTATGCTTGTTTAAATGTTTGCAAGCTGCATTTTTTCTGCATGCATAGTGTATGCTTGTTTGCATGCTTCTTACAGGGAAAAAACTCACATATGTTCACAATCAACTATTTTCAAAACAAATATGTTATGTATTACCTGCTTCGGAGAGATGTTTTTTTTCCAAACGTCAAAATAAATTGGTATATCCAATTAGGGTATGTCTAACATTTTAGGATTATGCTTCTTTGTTATTCCTATAAAAAATATGTTTTAGTATCATTATGCGTAAATCAATTTATGCCTAACAATGGTATGCTTAATTATTATTATGATTAGATAAATTATGCTTAACAAAATTATGCGTAAGCTGTTATGCGTAAATAATGTTATGCGAAAATATAATTAGTAGTAACAAAAGTATGCCAAGTTATATTAGGTCTTAAAAATTTATGCAAATGGATAGGGAACCGTTTTTTTCTATAGGAAACAACCAGCCCAAACCGTGCACCTTTTCTCGCCGTTTGATAAGTGCCCACGTAGGCTTATGGGAAATAAAATATTTTGATTTTGACGTAAGCTACTGATACGCTAAGTCAATCCTGTTCAAAATCCTTATCGAAAAATAAAATGCCTGGAAGGCGATCGCCTCTTCTGTAGGCTGTCAGTATGAATTCAAGAGTCCCCAGCAGAAGTCCCTAAATAGAATTGAGGATAAGGAGATACAAATTATCATCATCAGGGTACAACAGTCCAATGCAGGACATAGGCTCTCAAGTTGCTGGACACTTAGCTCAATTTTCAGCAACTCTCATCCAGCTGCTACCAACCACACTGCTGATCGTCACTACTCCTGATCTGAGGGCGTCCTACCTTACGTTTGCCGATTCACGGTCTCTCTCACAAGAACAGTTAGTACGTAGGTAGTAGGTAGGTCGTAGGCAGGTAGAAGGCAGGAAGTAGACTGGTAGTAGGCAGGTAGTAGGCAAGTAGTAGGCAGGTAGTAGGCAGGTAGTAGGCAGGTAGTAGGTAGGTAGATTATTTGTAGAGTAGTAAAAACACAAGGAGTATTTAGAAAAAGCTCACATCCACTACACCATAGAAGTGTCCAACAATTTTAATGCCAACGAAATTACAAAAAAGCAAACTGGAGTAACACAATAGTATAGTCAGTTATTAATGCCATCATTATCAGTGGTAAAGTACCATCAACGTAGAACATACCACAAGCATCCATCTTGTTGAATGTGGTTTCGTTTAGGCGTGTAACATTCTTGTACAACCTTTTTTCTTTATCTGAAATGTACAGGGAACTATTATTAGTAATAGGCTTGTTTCCTGAAAAAATCGGTCAATCGTCAGTTAGATTTTCAAAAAATATTTGACATGTATTTTTTCTTTTGTTACTTAGACCAAAATTTACGAAGATACGACGCTTTTAAAATTCTCAATACGTCATGCCGTGCTATAATTTTTAGTGTGTTGTGACGTCACGAGCCCCCACTCCCTAGTTTTAATGCGTTCTAACTTTGTCAATATACATTGATTTACAAAAATAAAAAAAATACGTGTCCATTATTTTTCAATACTCTAACGGAAGGACTGAATAGATTTGCAATTTATTGATGGTAGAAACTAGCTTATTAGGGGAACATAACATTTTAGAAATGACATAGGTAACATAACATCACGCCTTGTTATCACCGCAGGGTTATGCGGAGGTGTACCTAAAGGTTCACCCACATTTTGCCAGTTTTGTTTAAATCCCTTGTAATAGGGAGCGAGCGTATTGCCATTGCTAAAGTTTAAGAAATAAAACGTAGGTATCATAATATGCGTTAACTCAGGTCGAGCTCTTGGCTAAATATGAATGGCTGTTCGGATCAATCTTCAGGTTAAATCGGGCTTGCCTAGGTTTTTCTATGAATGGGTGACCTCCCATTATATACTGAGTTTTCTCCGTGCCTCGGAAAGCACGTTAAGTCGTTGGTCTGGGCTGTAATTGGTCTACTAGATCTAGAACAATCGTTACAATTAGTTAGTAGCCCGAACGTCTCGCCGACAAGTTTTACCAAGTTTTAATTTTATAATAATTAGATCACAAATACCTGTACAATTTGAATTTAGCAAGACTGCGCATGTATCGTCAACTCTGTTCATGGTGATGTAGAATTTTTCTAACTCCAAGCTCAATATGATTTCTAATATCAGAATCTTAGTTAGCCAAACGTTTGATAATAATATTACATAATATGAACCCTGAAAAAAATAATGTATTCCTAAGTATCTATATTGTTTTTTACCATCGACATCTTCTTCGCGTGTCGATGGACTCAGATAATACCCGACCAGCCACCTGCACAGCTTTAAGGTGCAGATGGCTGTATAGAATGGGCAAGAAAGGAGGTGGTGCACAACCTGCAGAGGGGCTCCACACTGACATTGTATTTGGGGCGAGTCAATGATACCCCATTTGGTCAGATTATTTCTACAGCGGTCAACCAACTGTCAGCAGTATAAGTCTATAATATTCCGTCTACTGGCACTCAGGCCTCTCTGTGAACAATCGAGGCCGTGTTCCACCACGTGGACCCAGTGCGGACCAGTCTTTACTAATCTTCACTAGTGTGTTTCGATGATATCTCACGTTTCGCTTCAATGTTCTGTTCGTATCAATTTATTGTTTGGCAGCTTAGTTCCATCGACTGCTTAGTCAAGTACTCCTTACCTTTGCGGCATTCTTCTCTGGTCTGCGGGAGTCTCAATCAGGCCTAAACCACGATCTTTTTAATATAATTCATCATTCATTTCATCTGTGGTGACAATATTTCTCAAAAAAGTTTTACAAAATCTACCATACGCTATACCACAAAATGATAAGAGATTTAAAAGAATTACATTCTTGGGGATTTAAATACTCACTGTACATTTCAAGTTCTCAAGTCCTATCTGTATGTAAATCAAAGAGTTGAAGAAGGAACTTGCGCAGAGGAACACGATCTGTAATTATTATAACTGGATTAAAAGAATTCGCTGAATAACTATTTAGCAGATACATTGTCACTTACTTACCGTTTGTTGGAAAGAAACCTTACAAATGTCATAGCAATCCAATATATTAACATAAGTCTGATATAATCTATTACAATAATCCTCATTGTTTCTATCCTCCAAGCTATGAAAATGCAACGTTTGAATTTTCCAAAGATCAACTTTATTTTTTAATCACTTAATGATTCTAAAAGCATACACGATAGTCGCATCAAAGCTTTCAAAACTGAAACCGCTTACAATATTGTAACTTGGAAGTTTAAGGCTTATATTAACAGTAAGAGCAATACTAATACTAGTACCTAACTAATATTAATATGACACTTATCCAATTACCAATGATGAAATGTTTAAATGCAATCTTATTATTAAGGAATCTGTGGACATACAAAAATTTAGAAATGAACAATACATGTTTATCAGTTTGAAAGATAACGGCGAAAATATTGATAAGAAAACCAGTAGAGGTAAAAATAAAATCAAAGTAATTGATTCCGTTAAAGCCGATCTTGTAATAGTCATTAATTCGATTGCTGAAAATTCGGGAATAGAAGCGATAGAAAAGAAAAGATAAGAATATGATCGTGGCACAAAATGAAATGAAACACGAACAAAGACTATTCGGATAAATAAAATTGTCCCTGATTCTATACTTGGGACAGAAGCAAAGTTGTTGCATAAGGTTCAAGGGTAGAAGCATAGATTGCACATCTTTGTCAACAAAGTTATCTGCCACAACCTCCACACGACAATTTCGAATACTTTTACTATGTATTTTCTTTTCCAAAATCTTCATTTTTGAAATTTATATTGAAAACACGTTGTTCTTCAAGAAATTGTCAACATAAATGAAGCACGTTTAAAGATTATGAACATTAACGTAATTGAGACACGTGTCTCGTTTTCGAACCTAATAGGGTGGTACTTGAGTGCTTGATCAATAACGAATGTAGCAATAACGTATGCCTTGGCCTTATTTGTTAACATAATATGTTTGCTTTTTATTTTTTATTTTTTTTTTTGTTGCCGGGCAGAAAATAAAAAATAATAATTTAGTAAACTCATGCTGCGGGTCCCAAATGAATGGGACTAGTTGAATAAAGAGTCAACTGTTTAAATTGCTTTTGTTTCTACTTTTTAGGGTTCCATACCTCAGTCGGCAAAAACGGAACCCTTATAGGATTACTTTGTTGTCTGTCCGTCTAGCAAAACCCTTTTTCTCAGGAACACGTGGAGGTATCAATCTGAAATTAATATCAAATACTTAGGTTACTACCCCTTGAAACAGTGAAAAATTTAAACTTAGGAAGTCAACGCGTTATTAAGAAGTGACCGTGTGTCGCTTAATTTGCGATTTCACAAGAAAATCAATTTGGGTTGTACTCTGCTTGTACAATAATAATAATTCGATCATGATTCGAAAGACATGTGGCGCCATCTATTATCATAAGAACGTTATTGCCTCGTTTTTCTCGGGAACAGTACTACTTTTAGTATACAAAATAATTATGTTCGTTATGTACACTTGACGACGTGTATGCAAAATTTCACAGGATGATCGGTTCAGTGCTTTAGGTGTGTAAAGGTAACAAACAAACTTACCTTCGTATTTATAATAGTTTATTAATAATGATGGTAATAGTCATTAAAAATGTATTTTACCTGTTGGTGACTGGCTGGGATGAACCTATTCTTTAAGAACTATATTTTTATAATGACTTTTGAAAGAGAAGAAATGTTTTGTTTAGTTAGTTGTCAAGTATAAGAGATCCCTATTGCCTTGTACATAGTTTTGTCCCACTTTTGTGTTATTAAATAGCAATTACTCATACTTACAGTGTTTGCATCACCCTCTAATTCATTCAAAATAGGTACCTACAGTCCATTTGCTCACCAACATTACCTTTATTTGCCGACGATTACAAAGACTTACCAGTGTTCGGCTCGGTCATTTGTTTAGTGCAGGAACTGATAGTCGCTACCGAAGTGGCATAAAACTCGTAGACCGTTTGTGGACCGACTTAATTTAGATTGCCATCGATACACTAAAAGTCAAAGAATGCATAAAAGCATACGGCTTAACATTTGTTGAATATAAATCTTGTAGATTTCAAAGCAGTCCATTATATAAACGTCAGCCTGAAATTATTTTACAATGAGCTTTTCTGTCGCTATCCTCCATGTTTTGATATTCAAGAGCTTGTCTATTCTAAAGATCAACTTTATCTTTCAACAGATGGATAAGTCTGGTAGCATAAATATAGTCTATATCAACGGACAAGAAAGCTAAACAACCCTATATAATACAAATTTGCATTTAGCAGCGCAGTAAGAAAACCGACAAAAGTGGCATACACTAGAAACAAGACGACGCTTACCCAGTTACCGATGATAAACGGTTTGAATGTGTTTTATCTATTTCAAAAACTGTGGATGTTTTGCAAATTTTAAAGTAAACGAGACGTCGTCTTTCGTTTTAAAAACACTGAGAACACACTTATTAATAAACAATAAAGCAAACAAACTTAACTTGATGATTTGAATAACTAACTTCAAACCAATAATATTGATAGGCGAATACATTGAATACGTTAAAGTAAAAATCTTACATTATAAACACGTATGAAAAACACTGGTGAAAAATTTGGAACTCTGACCCCCAATATCTCCGTAACTAGAAGGTTCTAGAGTCTAGCTAGACCATACCTTTAGTACAATCTATATCTATTCTATATCTATCTATACATATAATAAATCTGTAGAAAAATCGTTTTTGTACATCGAAAATATTTGGAAAAAAAATTGCCAGGGTATTAAAGGATAAGCAACAGAACCCATTTCCAGCATTTTTGGAATTTTTGTCTGTTTGTCTGTTTCGGTGATCAAGCATCACGTAAAATATACGAAACCAATATAGATAACTTTTATAAATACAAATTGTGCGTATCTTGAGGTATAATTTAGTTTTTGTTTCATCGTAATCGGTTAATTCTATCAAAAGATATATGAATTTAAAGTGTTCAAGAAGGAATAATCATCTAAATATGTAAGAAAGAAGATGCAACGACATCTATTGCACTAAAATGGTACTAATGACTGTCTATGGATGTCTTGGTTTAGTAAAGCGCTCATAAAATTACTATCCGAAAAAGAGAAGTATCGCAATAAATTCCGTAAATACAACAATCCTCCTGACTAGCTAAGCTACGATTTACTCAGAAGCCGTTGTCATACAATGATCAACCAAAATTACAGCGATTACAAACTCCATATTGAGACAGAAATATCAAAACACCCAAAATCATTTTGGCGTTACATCAAAAACAAACGTAATAGTAAATCAACGATTCCGGCCAGAATGTACTTACATGACAAAGTAGCTAGTAATGGAACTGACATTGTAAATCTTTTTGCTTCTCATTTTTCTTCAATTTATACCGACCTTTATGGTAATGCAACAACAGATATCAAAGAATCCGACGAAGTGTTAAGTAGTTGTAGTGACACACACACACACACCCTCACACCTTTTGTAACCAGAGACGACGCTTACGATTTGTAGCGAGTCCCCCGCTACCTTAGTCGTCTCCAAGTTTTTGTGTAGACCAGTTGTTTCAATAATCAGTGTAAATTGTGCAGTTATAACCGACAATATAGACACTAAGTTTTACCTGACCTTCTGGACTTTCATTTATACTACTCCCGGCCGAATAAGTAATTTGTAGACTATATACCTACAAAAGTGGTGACCCCGACGTGATGGTGATTTCAAAAAGCGATAACTAGAAAAGTGACACTATTTGAACACTAGTATCCTCGTGAAGAACTTCGTGAGTGCGCAATCGTGAGAAATTATGGCCACGTCTAACTCGAGCGAAGTTGCCGACCTGACGTCAATTACAGTGTCGTCAAGGATACCTGACTTTTGGACGCATCAGCCGAGAGTATGGTTTATAAGGGTAGAAGCAACGTTGGCCCCGCAAAAACTTGGAGACGCCTCAAAATTCGACCTAGTGGTCTCGAAGTTGGGAAACGACGTCGTGTCTCAGATAACCGACTTCCTCGTAAATCCGCCAGAAACAAATAAATATGAAGCCCTTAAAAGAAAATTACTCGTCATGTTCGAAGAAACAAAGAATAGACAAATTGAGAAGCTCATCAGCGAGATGGAGCTGGGAGACCAGAAGCCTTCTCAACTGTTGCAGAAGATGAAAGAGTTGGCACGGGATAAGATTCCTGATGATACATTGAGGGTCCTCTGGCAAAACCTATTACCGACAACAGTTCGAGCACTACTTGTGGTCACGGAGAATAAAGACCTGGAGAAATTAGCTGCAGTGGCTGACGATGTTCACGAGGCAACGAAAACTAACACCGTGGCGGCGATAGTGGAAAAGCAAGAACAGACATCGTCAGACAAAGCGATACTTGCCGAAATTACTAAATTAAGTGCGAGATTCGAGAAGCTGGAGAAGCGACATGACAGCGATAGATCTCGTAGCAAGAGCCGCAGCCGTTATCGTACAGCAAGAACGAGGAGCAATACACGGGACAGTGCGAGGAAACCCAATTGGTTATGTTTTTATCATTTCCGGTACGCCGAATAAGCGCGGAAGTGCGTAAAACCTTGTGCGTGGGAAAAGAAAGCGGAAAACTAGAACCGGTGCAGCCGACGGCGGAGATCTGCACCGTTATATCCACCCACCGCCTGTGTGTTTCGGACTCGAATAGTGGTTATAAATTTTTAGTGGATACGGGTGCGGATATTTTCAGTTTTACCAGTGAGCAAGAAAAATCGACAAACTCCGAGTAATCGTTTTAAATTATATGCCGCAAATGGCACCGAAATCAAGACTTATGGCGTGAAGACCCTGGTGTTGACCTTACAATTGCGTCGTAGCTTCCGATGGGACTTCGTGGTCGCAGACGTCAAGCAACCTATATTGGGTGCCAATTTTTTAAGTTATCACAAGCTATTAGTGGACCTCAGCACAAAGAGGTTGATCGATCAGGTAACCGAATGTAATATTACCTCTTCAATTGTCAGTAGCCCTTAATTAAAACCTTGTGTAGCAAACATCCGTATTATAATGTTATTGCTGCTTACCCAGACATTACTAGGCCGACATCGTTTAATGACCCACCCAAACATTCAATTTTACGTTATATTGAGACCACAGGACCACCTGTTTTTGCAAAAAAGAACGGTGAAATAAGACCTTGTGGTGATTATAGAAGACTTAATGCTATTACCAAACCGGACCGATACCCTGTACCGCGACTACAGGATTTTACCTACATATTAGCGAACAAAAACATATTTACGCGATTAGACGTAAACAGAGCATATCATTTTATACCAATTAATCCAAGTGACGTAGAGAAGACCGCAATAATTACGCCTTTTGGTCTATATGAATTTACCAGAATGAGCTCTGGGTTACGTAATGCAGCCCAAACGTTCCAACGTTTTATGAGCACCGTAGTACTGCAGGGATTAGATTTTTTGTACACATACATCGATGACCTAATAATCGCCAGCGACAACGACTCTCAACATAGGGAGCATTTAAAAATTGTTCGCGAAAGATTTCAACAGTACGGTATCACTATCAACATTCCCAAATGCGAATTTGGACAGGAAACAGTTGATTTTTTAGGTTTTCATGTGTCGCGTAACGGTATTAAGCCTTTAGATTCAAGAGTTCAGGCTATAGTAGAATTCCCTAAGCCGGAAACAATAGAACAATTGCGTAGGTTTTTAGGCATGCTGAATTTCTACCGACCACATATACCAAAAGCAGTAGAGTCACAAATGGAACTTAATAAGTTTATTCATCATTCCGAAAGAAACGATAAGTCAAAAGTACCATGGGACGATAGCGCGAATTTAGCATTTGAACAATGTAAACTAAGCCTACAGAAGGCGGTTACATTGTCGCATCCCCGTAACGATGTTCCTATTTCATTAATGTGTGACGCAAGCGTACTTCAGCAACAGATCGAAGGTATGTGGCAACCGTTAGGATACTTCTCTAAAAAACTATCAGAAACGCAAAAGAAATATAGTACGTATGACCGCGAACTTTTAGCGATATACATGGCAATTCAGTACTTTAGGAAATTATTCGAAGGTCGCGAACTCATTGTGTTTACAGACCATAAACCTTTGACTTATGCCTTTTCCAAATTAAACAGTAACTCAGAAATACATAGACGGACTCGGCAGTTGTTATTCATAAGCGAATTTACAACAGATATTCGACACGTAGGTGGGCAACAGAACGTTGTAGTTGACTCGTTATCACGTGTCGCAGAAATATGCTGCCCAACCGCCATTGATTCCGCAGAATTAGCAGTAGCGCAGGAAGGCGACGCTTATATTACACGAACGGCGTGGGATAGTAATACGAGCAGCAAAGTTGTTATTAAGAAAATTACCAGTCCAATGATAAATAAATCAATATAATGTGAAATGTCAAAAGAAATAGCTAGACCTTATTTACCAGTAAGTTTTAGACGTAAAGTTTTTGATAATGTACACAACCTGAGTCACCCAGGTATTCGAGCAACGAAAAAACTAATAGTTCAAAAGTACTTTTGGCCAGACATGAACACAGACATAGCCATATGGGCTAGAGCTTTTAAGCTAGAGCTTTGAAGATGTCTGACAAAGGCATCCCGAATGACTCTGCTGCTCCGCTGCCATAGTAAGAAACAATAGTGCCTATATAATTGATCATCATTTGAATTTTTAAAAATTTAATTTATCTTTGGACGAGGATCATTCTATCAAGGAAATTTCCAGGCTATAAAAATACTTGCATTGATAAACTAAAACACTTATCAGTATCAGAGTATCTCAAAAACCTGCCTTTTCGACCACACACACACAACCAGTAAGGCATGATAACTAAGAAGTAATCATGCCTTACTGGTCGAAAAGGCAGGTGGACAGACACGTGGACAGTCTTCTTAGTCTATCCACGTGTCAAAGTGTCTGTGTGAGTGAGCTATGCTCAACATAGATAGACAGAGTTGTAACTCCAAAATCTATTGTCGGACGAATATCTACGATTTCGTCGAAAGGGCCATACATCTTTAGAAAAGTTGGGCAGAATACCTGACAACTTGGGATAACGGTCGCTGGAGAGAGATTTCAACCGAATAGTGGAAAATAGTTTAAGCCGAAGAAACAAAGGACGGCCAAAACAGTACGGGTAGTATTTAAACGCAAATCAAAAAATATCCTTTTTCTATGCAAAAAGATTCCGAATTCCCATCAAAATTACTGATTGCACAGCAAAATATTCAACTCAAAATATCACTTAACACACTACAATTTATTTTCGCAGCGTACAGCGATTTTTCCTAAAGCAAATGCTTTTTCATTAATGCACAGCTAATAATCTTAATGCACATTATACATGTTAACTCTTTTTCTTTTAAATATAGCTTCTATTTTTATATTATTTACAGCAGTTTTTCTAAATAAAACAGCATTTTATTAGTCACAGTCGTCTTATTATTTATTAATAACCACATAATGAGATTAGCAAAAAATATAGAGTGAGTTATACGGTGATTGTGATAGTGTATTGATTGTGATGATTACGCAGATGATGATTACCATCACAATCACCATCACAATCACCATCACAATCACCATCACAATCACAATCACCATCACAATCACCATCACAAACACCATCACAATCACCATCACAATCACCATCACAATCACCATCACAATCACCATCACAATCACCATCAAAATCACCATCACAATCACCATCACAATCACCATCACAATCACCATCACAATCACCATCACAATCACCATCACAATCACCATCACAATCACCATCACAATCACCATCACAATCACCATCACAATCACCATCACAATCACCATCACAATCACCATTTAAACGGTACAGAAACTTCTGCAATAATTTACATAAAAAGATTAAACGAGAATATGAACGAGCTGAGTTTGAGAGACATCGTAGGAATCCTAAGGCTACATGGAATCTTATTAAATCAATATCAAATCTTCAAAACAACAAATCTTCCGCCATTGAACTTTTATCCATTACTCCCAATCCCTCAGATTCAGTGGATAATGTTAATGACTTCTTTGCGAGGGTGGGAAAGAATCTTGCGTCAAAAATAACTAATGAACACTGTGCACGCTCTTCTGATTATAATGCCTGTCCTAACTCCATGGCCATTCTCTCAACAGACTGTGAGGAGATTGAACGCATCATCCTCGGCCTCAGGGCCAATTGCGCTGTTGGTTGGGATGGCATTTCTGCTGCCTTGATCAGGGCTGCCCGGCACACCCTGATACCAATTATTTCCCACATATTTAACCTTGCACTCACATCAGGAGTATTTCCGGCTGTCTTTAAAAGAGCACTAGTACATCCCATCTACAAGAGTGGGGACAGGGGTAGTGTCAATAACTACAGACCGATCTCTGTTCTTACAATTCTGTCCAAAATTCTAGAAAAAATAATAAATAGTCGACTACTTAACTACCTTAACTCACAGAATGTAATTTCAGAGAACCAATACGGTTTTCGATCAGGTAGAAGCACAGAAGATGCCGTCTTAGAAGTAACTGGAACTATAGCAAAAAATATAACGGATAAACTCAAAACATTGGCAATTTTCTTAGACCTATCAAAAGCTTTTGACACTGTCTCTGTTCCCCTCTTGCTTGAAAAGTTGGAGCGAATTGGTGTTAGGGGAGTGTGTCTGGATATTTTCAGGAGTTACCTGAGTGAGCGTTCTCAAACCGTAAAGTTAGGAAATCACGTTAGCAAACAACAATTCCTAACCTATGGAGTCCCGCAGGGTAGTGTCCTTGGACCTACCCTGTTTCTTATATACATAAATGACCTATGTAATCTGGCCCTAACTAACACTAAAATTATAACTTACGCGGACGATACCCTCATGCTCATTCATGGCAACAATTGGTTGGAAACCCGCTCATATGCGGAGTCTGCTCTGCTTGTGGCAGTGAAATGGCTGAATAAAAACCTTCTTACCCTCAATGTAGAAAAAACCAAATTTATAACATTTGCTCCAAGTAAAGCCTCTCAACCTGCTTCTCCCTATACCCTGACGGCCCATAAATGCGGTTTAATATCAGATGATTGCAGCGGTTGTGCTCAGGTTACGCGCACCCATAGTATTAAATACTTGGGTGTTATAATAGATAGTACGCTAACATGGAAAGAACAAATTCAGGCTCTGGTATCTAGGGTCAGAAAATTAATCTTTGTTTTTAAAAACCTGCGAACATCTGCTGATTTTGCCACACTGCGAACAGTATACTTCGCTCTGGCACATTCCATCTTAAAATATTGTATTGCAGCTTGGGGGGGGGCTGGGAAATGCTTAATGCTCCGTCTGGAAAGGGCACAGAGGGCAGTGCTAAAAGTCATGACTCACAAACCGGTTCGATTTCCAACTACTGAACTATACGCTCTTTGCGATTTACCAACCGTCAGACACGCATTTGTCCTTGCTGTAGTGCTGCGTAAACATTCTGACCTTCCGTTTGATCCTGTTATCGTTAGCCAAAAACGTAGATCTGACAGAGTCTGCCAGGTGGAATTTGCCGCGATTCAAGTCGTACGGCGGCAATATCGCTTTCTCAGCTCCACTTTGTATAATCGAGTAAATAAACAGCTCAATATATATCCACTGACTTTGCGAGAATGTCGAAGAATCACAGACAAATGGCTTCATACTCTCACGTACGAAGAATTAGAAATCTATGTGAAAAGTTAAACTCCTTTTCTAATTGCCCTTTTATAAATAAGACATGCGCAAACGCACACCCCCACACAAACGTACACTCATCTCCAACACATACACACACACACACACACACACTAACACACACACTCCACGCACAAAAACCCTTCCATACAAACACATAATCTCACAGAAAAATAACAATTCACTTTGTTGCTAATTGTAATATTGCTAATTGTTAATTTTTATGTTAATTTTTTATGTTATTTTTTATTTATTTATAGTTTTAATTTTTGCTTTTTGCTCATGTTTCGTCTCGACTATTTGGAGGTGGGCGTTAATGACTGCGACACAGTTTTATACTAATGCAGTTGTTAGCGAACACATAGTTTTTGTAAACTGAGTTTTTTCTTTTCAATAAATTATTATTATTATTATTATAATCACCATCAAAATCACCATCACAATCACCATCACAATCACCATCACAATCACCATCACAATCACCATCACAATCACCATCACAATCACCATCACAATCACCATCACAATCACCATCACAATCACCATCACAATCACCATCACAATCACCATCACAATCACCATCACAATCACCATCACAATCACCATCACAATCACCATCACAATCACCATCACAATCACCATCACAATCACCATCACAATCACCATCACAATCACCATCACAATCACCATCACAATCACCATCACAATCACCATCACAATCACCATCACAATCACCATCACAATCACCATCACAATCACCATCACAATCACAATCACCATCACAATCACCATCACAATCACCATCAAAATCACCATCACAATCACCATCACAATCACCATCACAATCACTATCACAATCACCATCACAATCACCATCACAATCACCATCACAATCACCATCACAATCACAATCACTATCACAATCACCATCACAATCACCATCACAATCACCATCACAATCACCATCACAATCACCATCACAATCACCATCACAATCACCATCACAATCACCATCACAATCACCATCACAATCACCAAATCTTAAAATCGTTTTTTTTGTAATACACCCGACCCGATAGTGGTGTATCGGGTCGGGTGTACAAACACATAATCATGTTAATTTTCAGACTTCGTTACCCCGTTTCCCCCTTTAGGGGTTGAATTCTGAAATAACGTGAAACACAAATGTTTATACTACACTAATTGCTTAGTAAGAGTACCAATACTACCCCACTAAAAGGCTTGAAAGCTGTTCATTAAACCTTCTCTAAAATCTAGGCAGTTATGTTGTATGGAATTTCATTACTGCCCTGAAAATCAGGGTAGTAATGCATTACTTACGTGTTTTGTTTTTTTTAAGTCTTGATGACGTCATCATCATCACGTTCCTGCCCTTATTCCATGTGACTTGTGGTCGGCGCAACACGTTTTTTTCTAATCAATCGATTTAGTTTTACCATGAAAAGTACTGGCCACTAGCACTTAAGCAGGTAGCATACATTCCGATATGGCCGGCAACTTCAAACCTCTATGGGGTAGAGCGAGACATTTATAACACTCTCGCTTTAACACGCGCGTAAGTTGAAACCTGCGAAACGGGGTGTTTTTACCTTCTCTAACGTCTTTTGGCACGAAAACTCTTTTTAATAAAATGCTTTTTTGCTATTTTGTCTTTTACTTCTTTGTGCAAGTGTAGTATAAAGCAGTATATATCACTCGAGGGTAAGTACAGATTACTAAACTCGTGTGGTTCACGGCCCTCCGCTTCGCGTCGGGCCGCAAATGCACACTCGATTAGTAACCTGTGCCTTACTCCCCTTGGTGAATAAATAGCTATTACTCATTTATCGATAGGAGTACTCCTGTGAAGTTTCGAATAAAACAGTCTAATTTTGTTTCCCCATACAAACTTTCGACTCACGTGTGGGTGACACGTGAGTCGAAAGTTTGTATGGGGAAATAGGGGACCCTAAGGGGGTAAATTTTTCAAAAATCCTTTCTGAATGCGCCCTTAAACATCATAAAAAACCTACGCGTGCTACATTTAGAATCTCTAGACCCAGCGGTTTGGGCTATGAGTTGATTTTCAGACTTTGTCACCCCATTTCTCCATATTAGGGGTTGAATCCTGAAAAAACCTGAAACACAAATGTTTACTCATTTATCGCTAAGAATACTTCCGTGAGGTTTCAAATAAAATAGTCTAATAAATCTTATATCTCCATACAAACTTTGGAGCCACGTTTAAGGGGGCTTCGGGGATGAATTTGGAAAATATCCTTTCTTAGTGCACCCCTAGACCACATTGTCATAAGGAACCTACTTGCCAAATTTAGAATCTGTAGATCCACCGGTTTGGGCTGTGCGTTGATATATCACCCAGTCAGTCAGTCTGTTTAACATTTTATATTATACTAGCTGACCCGCGCAACTTCGTCTGCGTCACATGAGAGAGAGGGGGTTAGAGAGAGTGTCAGTCAACCTTAATAGATAGACATAATGCAATCGCGGTTTTTTTAAGAACGTTTTAAAACGAACAACTCCCCTAATACATGATTGTTGCGTAACTTTAACCGTTTAAGCATCGCCCGCAAAGGAAGCTCTCAAAAGAAATAAATTTTCCTTGTTTTTTCAACATTTATCATTGATGCTCCGCTCCTTTTAATTATAGCGTGATGTTAGATAACCTATAGCCGTCCTCGATAACTATTCAACATTAAAAGTTTTTTTTAATTCGAACCAGTGGTTTCTGTAATTAGCACGTTCAACCAACCAAACAAACCCTTTAACTTTATAATATAAGTAGATATAGATCCAAGTGGGTAACAATTTAATTTCTTCGACATATTTGCATTAATCGCTAAAATAATCTAATTATGTTTTTTCCAAAAAAGGGCTTGCCTCGACAGCCTTTTTTTTCTTTTTTTTTATGGGAAATCATCAAATGACTCCTCCCGCTGTGGGCGGAGCAGGAGGGAATGTAAGACTTTTACTGACTAAAACCGATCCATGTTCCTTCATCGCCCTTTGTGTTCCGGGGCCGTGGTATCTCTTTTGAACAGTCCCGCGACCCCGGCAGGCATCGGCCCTTCCTTTTTGCTGACTCTCTTTGAGGCGCGCGTGGAACACGAACGCGCCGTCGACACGGCCTGTCGTCATGAGACGGACGGATGGCGAGCTAGCCCATAGCCCACCGTCCATAGGCCCGCGCCTACGGTGGCCCACGACGCCCGGGTCGTCTCCCGCGGCGGCCGGGACGTTGTGAGGTTCTCTCCCTCTCACGTTCCGCCACCTCCTGTAACAAATCTACTTGCTCCTATTGTCTAAAAGGATAAGCAGGCTTGTTCAATTAAAATTAATTTAGGGAAAAGAAAACAGCTAGTTATATAAAAAAACTACCTACCACGCACTCTATAGTTTTATAGTTCACAGTTAGGAATCACGGGAGCAGGCGTCAGGGTAGCAGGTCGATACCGGAGTAACCTTGAAGTTCAGCTCTGAAGCAGTAGAAACGGCGGCAGCGCAGATCTCAGAGTTCACCAGGACAGCTCAGCAGCAAGACAGTGCAGACCTCAGGGCCAGACGTAGGACAGCCCTGCGAGACCAGTAGACGGACAGGCACGTAGTTAGCCTCCGAACATCGGGAGTAGAAGTCCCAGGAGAATCTTTAGCTGGATCTCCTGGGCAGTTTTAGAATCTCACAGCGAAAACCAAGCTGCTTTCTGATACTCATCAAATCAGATCCAATCGTCCACCTTTTTTTTTAGCCGTCCGTCAGCTCGTTTCTCCCAAAGTAGTCTTCCTTTTTCCAATCTTAGTTTTCTTAGTGTGGCCATCATCTCATCTGACAAGTGTAGTCGGCCAGGACATATCCATGAGTGCGTAAAGAATTTTATAATATAATTTAATATTAAGTTATTTAGTAAACAATCGTAATAATCTACAAAACATAATGGCTAAACACATATTGATAAAAATAATTTAAATTATACAAACCAAAAAGAGAATTCATAGAGCCAGACCATAGACTGAGCAGAAACAGAATTAAAAAGTAAAGTTTGACAATTTGACGCTTGACGTAAGTGTCACAACATGAAAATTTTGATAATATTTTATTTCAGCTATTTCCAAGATAAAGAATCGTATTTAAATCGATTTACTGAGTGTAGATGTATAAACAAATAAAAAGGATGATAAATAGTATTATGAATTGTGAATATGAAGCGTAAGTACAGCATAATACTATACTCCTTTTCTAACATTATTGCTTCGCGGAAGGGGGTGACGGCGTCCCATTCCGTCTCGCTCCGGACCATGGCTTGAACCAGGGCCGGACGCGAGAGGTCGCTGCCACCAATCGCCACTTCGAGGACACGGCGGTGCTCCGCCCACGTGGGGTACACCTCCACCATGTCCTCCGATCGATCCTCGCAGTGGAAACACCCAGGCGTTTCCTCCAGCCCAATTCGGTGCAGGAACCTCCCGAAACAACCGTGTCCGGTGAGGACCTGCGTCGGCGGAAGGAAACCGCCTTTTTTTTTTCGGATGGGAAATTATCAAATGACTTCTCCCGCTCTGGGCGGAGCAGGAGAGAGTGTCAGACTTTTACTGACTAAAACCCATCCATGTTCCTTCATCGCCCTTTGTGTTCCGGGGCCACAGTATCTCTTTCGAACAGTCCCGCAACCCCGGAACAGACCGCCTCGCCGAGCATCTTGCGGAGACGGGGCTGGGTCTTACAAGGGGCGCTCTACGGTGGACGCCATCATACGCGTGAGAGCCCTCACGACGGCGCATGCGGTGTCCAGGGGTGGGGTTGTCGTCTTCATCCTTAGACACTCGATGACAGTCATACTCCAGCTAGGTCGAAAGTTCTCATCAAAGGTGCAAGAAATTAGCCCTAACACGATTTTTCAATTATAAATGGGACCAACTTTGAGATGTACCTACGCTTTTCATAAAAAAGGACCATGTACGGACTTCTCTGTAAAAGTTATCCTTGGTCATATATAAAAAAATATGCGTCGAATTGAGAATTTCCTTCTGTTTGTTTTGTCGGTTAAAAAACCAATCTTGAGGCAACTGACACGGGCGAGGGTCATTCAATTCAGAAAATGGAGTGAAATGAACAACGCCATCTATCGACCAAAATGTTAAACTTCTAAAGTATATTATGCTATATATTTTTTTAAAGCCGGTCAGACGATTTAAAAGTTACGTGGTGAGCACTTTTTTAAGCACTGCTACCATTTTAGTTCAATAGATGTCGCTGCATGTATGTATCTTACATTTGATGATTAGTTCTCTCCGAAAACTTTAAGTTCATATATTGGTGGGTAAATTCCAACCAATTTATAAGACGATTTTGAAAATTTATATTATTTAGAGAAATGGGGTTTATTTATTAGTGGACTGTATTGAGGATTCTGATTATCGTCTTGGGGAATCAAAATGACACGAACAGGCGACAATAGATTAAAAGGAGATGGAAAGCTCGTCGCTCACCTACCTTGTTCTGGACCACGTGGCGGCTTCGATGGCGCGGCCGATAGGTTGAAGATGCCGGCGATTGATGGAAACACTCGTTGTGAGTGTCTTCTGGTGCACCAGGTCGCGGATGGCCCCGGGGCGCTGTTTGTATCACGATTCCGGCGGAGAGCGGTTTGACCTGCAGGCTGGCGTATACGCAGCGCGGTCGTGTTGCGAACGGTTAGCTGTCTTTTCGTGGAGTCTCTTTATTTTGCGGTTTGCGATAGCGGGATATCCGACGCGGCGCGTGATCAGTAGATACCAGCGCAGCGCGGTGCGGTAAACGTACGGTGCGGCGCGATGTGACCACACACGACGGAAGTCTATGAGAACTTGCCTCTCGCCTCGCCGATTTGGCAGGCGAGCGCAATTAAAGGAGGGAAAGGGATGGGCATATATCGTCGCCTGTTCCTATGATCTACGTCATACGAAAGGATCAATTTTGCCTGTGACTGTGTTTCAGAGTTGTTAAAGTTAAATTGTAACAAAATAATATTGTGTGGTTTTCCATTTTTTGAAAATTTGGGTAATAGAAAAAATAATTATATACATATGTTAAATAACCATGTACATTTTTTAGTAGGTCACTATAGTGACAGACTTATATATCTGGATATCAACACTATTGTTGGTAAACTGAAGTCGACACGGGGTAAGGTGTATCTACCTATTAGATGTAGACACAAAATAGCTCGGCTATTAGCTTATAATATTCACACAGACATAAATAGTATGTCTAAGTTTAGTTCTATTATTAACACTGCGACTATTAGTAGTAATACTAATATACAGGTGACTTTCAATGATTATAGCACTAGTGCTATAAATGTTTACAAACATTGTACTGAGGAGGATCCATGTGTCACCGTGGAGAATTCTCAATTAGGGTATATTAGTATTAGTGATAGGGTCTTGTTGTCTGAGGATGGTACGGGTGTCTCCAGCCTCACTCCAAAAATTAATTTAAACTAGGAAATGAGACAACAGGAGGTACGATTAACAATATTGTTAATCCTACCAACGTATCTTCTTGCACTCAATTAGTTAGTAAAAAAGGGCCTCAGCAGAACACTTTGAAATTATTCCACCAAAATATCCAAGGCATTTCTTCCAAATTATTAGAAATTGAATTGTTTTTAGAAAATAGTAAGTTTGACATTATATGTTTTACTGAACATTGGCTTAAGGATTACCAAATGCTTATCAATTATGAGAACTATATGGTGGGTAGCTGCTTTAACCGTAAAACTATGCTTCGTGGAGGTTCCCTAATATTAATAAGAAATTGTTTTAAATATAAGCAACGTAATGACATAGTAGGTCTCTCGGTTGAACATTGCGTTGAACTGTCCTGTGTTGAGCTAGATAAGCATGTAATTGTGTGTGTGTACAGACCCCCAAACTATCAAAACTTTTCTTTGTTTGAATCAATAATGGAAGATGTGATGGCAAAACTTGCAGTCAGTAATAAATCTACAATTATTTGTGGTGATTTTAATATCAATATTTTAGAAGAATGTGCAAATAGCAGTCGCTTATTAAATCTTTTTAAGTCATTTGACTTGACCAACACTTTTACAGAACCTACTAGAGTCACGCCATCTTCTGCTACTTGTATAGATAATATTTTCTGCGATTGTGATTACTTAGATAAAGCAATAGTAAATTGTCTACCCTCTGACCATAGTGGACAAACTGTAACCTTCAGGTGTAATACACCCCCATCGCAAAAAGTTCAAATTAAATTTAGACCTATAACTTCTAGCAGATTAAATAGGTATAATATTTTGCTACAGAACAAGTTAAGCGTTATGGGCCTTGATGATATTAATATAGATCAATTGTATGATCGTTTCTTTTCAATAGTTCACACGGAATTCAATAAAACTTTTGAAAAGAAGACAAAAAGTATTTGCCCTAAATTCATATTTAGTGATTGGGCAACTAGAGGTATCAGAAAAAGTAGGGAAAGACTATTTGAGCTTTATGGCCTTAAGCCTTTTATAAACACTGAAACTTTTAACAAGTATGTTGCTAAGTATTCAAACATTTTTAGAAATACATGCAAGGTTGCTAAAGCACTGCACATTAGCAACAAGATCAAAACAGCAGAAAATAAAATAAAGACAGTTTGGAAAGTTATAAATAATGAGACTAACAGGAAGAAAATACGTAACACTAGCTACACATTAGATACAACATGTGGTCCTAAAAGCTCTAATCAGGAAGTAGCTCAAGAATTTGTAAAATTCTTTACCGATATACCACAAAAAACAACGGAGGCTCTTATTTCCTCACCTGAACTCTCAATTGGTTTATTAAAGGCGAATGTGTCTGGCTGCCTGGTTGAATTTAAATTTAAACACATTAACCCTATGATTGTTATTAAAACTTTCCGGCAAATAAAGATCAAACTAACCGAAGATCTATGGGGAATGTCTGTCAAAGTTTGTACATCCATACTTGAGACTATAGCCCCTTACTTAGCTTTAATTTTTAATTTATGTGTAGACCAAGGAGTTTTCCCTGATTTAATGAAATACAGTAAAGTCATACCTCTTTTCAAATCCGGGGACAGTAAAGATACTAATAATTATAGACCTGTATCCGTGTTACCAGTTTTTAGCAAGGTTTTTGAAAAAGTAATGCTTAATCAAATGCTCTATCATTTTAACACCAACAGAATCTTACATGATCAACAGTATGGCTTCACCAAGGGACGTTGTACAACTGACGCCGGTGTAACCTTATTAAAGCACATATTTACTGCGTGGGAAGAGTCTCAAGACGCCATAGGAATTTTTTGTGACCTCTCCAAAGCATTTGATTGCGTAAATCACGACACATTACTTTTGAAACTTGAGCATTACGGACTGGGTAAACTTGCACTTAGTTTGGTAAAATCTTATTTGAATGATAGACAACAACATGTTCAAATAAATGGTGTTAATTCACAGGGGTTAAAAGTAAAAATGGGGGTTCCACAAGGCTCAATATTGGGTCCTTTCCTCTTTCTAGTATATATAAATGATCTACCCTATTTACTGAAAAACCAACCTCAAAATATGGTGTTATTTGCTGATGACACTTCCCTAATTTTTAAGATAAATAGGCGGGCCCAAAATCTAGATGACGTGAATAATGCCCTACTTCAGGTCCAAAATTGGTTCACAGCAAACAATTTGGTATTAAATGAAAAAAAAACCAAATGCATAAGATTTGCTTTACCGAATGTTAAAAGTAGTGATTGTGATATAATATTGAATAAAGAGAAACTTGAATTCGTAGATAAAACGGTTTTCCTGGGGATTACGCTTGATTCAAGGCTACAATGGGGTTCTCATTTGACATCTCTTGCGGGGCGGCTAAGTTCAGCAGCCTTTGCCATTAGAAAAATCCGTCAGTATACTGATGTAGATACCGCTAGACTGGTTTATTTTAGTTACTTTCATAGTATAATGTCTTATGGCATTTTGCTGTGGGGACGGGCTGCTGATATTGAGTCTATATTTATTCTGCAGAAAAGAGCCATCAGAGCCATATATAATCTTCGTAGGCGCGATTCTCTAAGGGAACTGTTTAAGGATATTGGCATCATGACGGTACATTGTCAATACATCTACGAAAACATAATGTACGTCAGAAAAAATCTGCACCTTTTTGGTAAAAGGGGTGACAGACATAATTACAGTACTAGAAATAGGGACCAACTAGTTCAGCCAGGTTTCAGACTCGCTAAAGTAGACTCATCTTTCATGGGGTACTGTTTGAGATGCTATAATAAAATTCCACAAAGTATTCTTGAACTGAATGAGATGAAATTTAAAACATGCATTAAACGCACACTATGTAAGCAAGCATATTACAAGTTGAGCGATTATATCGATGATAAAAATGCTTAGCTCAATGCTGGTCCTGCTCCACATGGACAGGGGCGCATAAATTGATAGCATTAAATTGTATTGTTGGAGCTGCTGAAGATTGTACAACTATCTTTGCATTGTATAGAATCAATCTCTTTAGTATTATATAAATGCATAGCCCATATTGTGTGAGTACTATGTACTAGAAAGCTATCATTCACTGGAAACCTACGTCTTTTTTTTTGACTTGAATGTGCCCTGGCGGTTTGGAGTATGTCATGCTCACTCTATTGTCTCGCTGATGGTGGCGCATGTGTCGGATCATTTAGTTCCCTTCAAAATGGTTGAGTTGAATGGTGCTGATCCATGCGTCATGTCCGTGAACGGGCGCTGTCAGTTGTGACTGGTCATCTCTTGGTTGCCATG
Organism: Xestia xanthographa; assembly: GCA_905147715.2. Lineage (NCBI taxonomy): Eukaryota > Metazoa > Arthropoda > Insecta > Lepidoptera > Noctuidae > Xestia > Xestia xanthographa. The sequence goes on along the minus strand of LR990644.1, from coordinate 76,026 downwards.
GCTTATTTGAATGAATTATTTTGAATTGTATTTTTTTTTTGTTTGTGTTTTTTTGCTGTGGACACTTTTACCGTGCACATCTTGCTACATTGTTCTCACATAATATACCATCTCAACGTGAATGATGTAACCAAGATTTTGTAACAATATTCTGATTTAAAAGAGTGTCCATGGAGTTTCTTGCCCGTTCTTCTCCATAGAGATCTACGCTAGGGAATGGGCAACTACAGTACTTTCACAGTTTTTATGTCTTGTGACTGGGACTGTAGCTACATTTAATTTTCATCTTTGTTTCGACAATTCAAAAGTGCCTGTAACTGGCTTACTTGAAATAAATGCTTTGATTTTGATTTTGATTTTGATTTTGAATTGATGAGTAGAAAAGTTACAAGCACGGTTACGAGATGGCGTCACCATATATATTTTGATAGAATTAACCGATTTCAATGAGACAAAAACTAAATAATACCCCAAGTTACACACAATGTTTATGTATAAAAGTTATCTACATTGGTTTTGTAAATTTTAAGTGATGCTTGATCATCGAAACAGACAAACAGACAAAAATGCTGGAAATGAGTTCTGTTGGTTATCCTTAACACCCTGGCATAATTTTTTTTTCAAAATATTTTCGATGTACAAAAACGATTTTTCTACAGATTTATTATTTTTGTAAATTTTACGTGATGCTTGATCATCGAAACAGACAAACAGACAAAAATTCCAAAAATGCTGGAAATGAGTTCTGTTGGTTATCCTTAACACCCTGGCATTTTTTTTTTTCAAAATATTTTCGATGTACAAAAACGATTTTTCTACAAATTATATGTAATAGATTAATTTTTAATTAGCCAGGAATTAAATTAACGAACTTCTTATTTATTTCTAAGTTTATTTAATAGTTATTTATCTTCTGTCTCATTTGAAAAGTAATTTGGTGGATGGATTCACATTGTGTGGATTTTAATACTGAAAACAGTGGTAACGTTATTCATTACATTATATAAACCAAGGTTGTTACTAAACATTGTATTGGTACTTTCTCAAATCTTTCAATCAGATCTAAGTAGACTTGTTTCTTTGGTATCTTTGCTCCTTCATTAGTTTTTAAAGAAACCTAAATAAAATTACCCAATCAAAATAAAATACGACCCAATCATGAAAACCATCATCTAGAAGTTCACAAAAAAACTTAATTGACAAAGATGTTCAATCGCTGCTTCTTCCATTGAATTTGCTGAAAACCATTTCTTTTTGTAAGAAATATCGATTTAAAAACAACTTAATAACTCCAAACAACCGTTTATTGAAACTTGCGTCTTTGTGCGGCACAGTACTATCAACAACATTTTTAATTTGTAATATTTTCTACGAGCTTTCCTTGTACTTGAATTTTAACATTATGAAGTTAGTCGCTAAATTACCAACACTTGTTGGTTAATATGTAGTTCATAAACAACTATATTTTCAGGGCTTTCAAGACGAAAGAAAACGTTTCGTTAGTACGTTAAAATTTCAAAACATTCATCATCATTTCAGCCGAAAGACCACTTCTGGACATAGGCCTCCTTATAAGGGTTTTGCCATAATCACCACGTAAAACATTCACAATGTAAATAATGAGAAAAAAATTCGTCATTGGTAACTGGTTTACTATCGTGTAGCCGTGTGGTATCCGGCAGAGTAGAATAGAACCAACCCATTACACTCACGGGTGTCGTATAAGGCGACTAATGTCTGAGGCAGAACACCTTGCGCTTCCGTAGACCAGAGAATGGGCAGCAGCGTTTTCTGTTAGTCTTTAATCACTGCGATCTCCAATCCGCCTGCCAAGCGTGGAGATTACGGCAAATTCCTCCCATCATGGGAGAGGCTTATGTTCAGCAGTGGACGTTATGGGCTGTCGTTGTTACTATCGTCATGTTTACAATATCCTACATTATTATGGTCTTTGCTGTTAACAGGATACCAGACGTAAATATCATTGTAATATTTGGTAATTTAATTACAATGGCTATAACTGACGCAGACTTACTGTATGCGATCAGACTCACTCAGCTATTGAAACATAAAATTGATCTATGGAATAATATTCAACCTCTTCAGTTTTGATGTCTTGTAACTGCGTTTAAGCGCGATTGGTCCAATTCACGATTGGTCCCATTCACCTTATTCTCGATTGGTCCAATTCGCGATTGGTCCAATTTGCGATTGGTCCTATTCGCGATTGGGCCAATTCGTAGTTGGTCCAATTCGCGGTTGGTCCAATTCGCAATTGGTCCAATTCGCGGTTGGTCCAATTCGCGATTGGTCCAATATAAATGTATTTCCAAAATTAAACAAAATTACACATTTTTATGTACAAATATTGTACTATAATCATATTATAAGTCATATCTCGTGTTTCAAACTCCTACCAATTAGTAGTTTTGTACATTCGTAACAAATCAACAAAACGAAAAAAAAAGTACTATTATCGTACCTTCGTGATTATTATTTTATCAGATCTTTCATCAAATATCTACATGTGTTAAAAATACGGTTTTTTCTCTTGCTTATCTCAATAAGGTAAGGGAGAAAGAACTATGACCATATATATTTGACCAAAGGTATGATAATATAATGAATAAAAGAATAGAAATAAAAGATGTGAAAAATACGTCATAAACACAATACAACATCATGTAATTTTTTTTAACAAATTTATTGTAATGATAATCTTAAATAATTTGATGGAAAAAGTTTTTTTTACTGTCATTGTTTGAAAAATGTAAAAGCTAGTAATTATATTGTATAATTTCTGAAACATTGGACATTGCCATTTTGGACCAACCACGAACTGGACCAACTGCAAATTGGACCAATCGCGAATTGGACCAACCGCGAATTGGACCAATCGCGCCTAAACGGTGTCTGAAATTTCAAAATAACAGCTTTTTAGTGAATGTATATGAAAGTATACAGGGTGTAAATGGACCCTAACCGTCAACCAAGCATTCTGTACATAAAACTAAGCAACTTTAAGCAAACTTTCTTGTTGGGAAACGACTTTTTTTGGGGTGAAATTTCACGTTTACAGTAGAACTCAATGTAACACACTAAAAACATCGTGCCGATGGATGGAATAGATAGTACGGGGGACCTGGAGGTGTGTAAAGTAAAGTTCATACATTAAAAACCTGTTTTTTTTTTTTTAATTTTAAACATTGACCCCCATATCTCCGTAACTAGTAGGTTCCCAGGTATGAAGGTTCATACTTTGACATTAAACAATTTTTGTATCCCACATACTCTTTCTACTATCATCTCCTCCTGTCGAATTTATATGTTTTTGTTAAGTGCAATATTAAATCAATTAATTTATACTAAAGGCTTATTCATCTTTCTGGGGCAGAAGGGTAAATTAAAAAGTTCGTATTATGTAGTCGCATCAATCTTTAACTTTATAATATAAGTAGATATAGATCCAAGTGGGTAACAATTTAATTTCTTCGACATATTTGCATTAATCGCTAAAATAATCTAATTATGTTTTTCCAAAAAAGGGCTTGCCTCGACAGCCTTTTTTTTTCTTTTTTCGGATGGGAAATCATCAAATAACCCCTCCCGCTCTGGGCGGAGCAGGAGGGAGTGTCAGACTTTTACTGACTAAAACCCATCCATGTTCCTTCATCGCCCTTTGTGTTCCGGGGCCACGGTATCTCTTTCGAATAGTCCCGCAACCCCGGCAGGCATCGGTCCTTATGGACCCCTTCCTTTTTGCTGACTCTCTTTGAGGCGCGCGTGGAACACGAACGCGCCGTCGACACGGCCTGTCGTCATGAGACGGACGGACGGCGAGCTAGGCCATAGCTCACCGTCCACAGGCCCGCGCCTACGGTGGCCGGGGGCTACGTGGTGGTGGCCCCCGACGCCCGGGGCGTCTCCCGCGGCGGCCGGGACGTTGAGAGGTTCTCTCCCTCTCACGTTCAGCCACCTCCTTCTCTAGCATTACTGCTTCGCAGAAGGAGGTGACGGCGTCCCATTCCGTCTCGCTCCGGACCATGGCTTGCACCAGGGCCGGACGCGAGAGGTCGCCGCCGCCGATCGCCGCTTCGAGGACACGGCGGTGCTCCGCCCACGCGGGGCACACCTCCACCGTGTGTTCCACCGTGTCCTCCGGTTGATCCTCACAATGGAAGCACCCGGGCGTTTCCTCCCGCTCGATTCGGTGCAGGAACCTCCCGAACACTCCGTGTCCGGTGAGAACCTGCGTCAGGCGGAAGGTGAGGACGCCGTGGCGTCTCTCAAGCCACTCCTCAAAGAGGGGACTTATCGCCACTATTGTGGCGTGCCCTATTAGGGTACCCCCTTCACTCTTGAAAATGAAAGCGATAACGTAATGAAGTTATAGCCTACAGTAACTTTTAATAAAAATAGATAGTATTCCTTGGCAGTTCTCAGGTTACAGTAAACTATATACATACCTAATGGAGTGTCTCAAGAGGAATGTTGTGAATATTTTGCACACTTAGGTCGGTTAACTAGCGTCGGAGTTATGGGAATCGCAAAATAAGTACTGGATTTACTTAGTATGAACTGAGTTTATTAAAAATAAATTACAAGGAGCAAGAATGCCGACCGACCGAACCGGGAGACGAGAAGTTACTGACTGATTTCTACATTTGAACAATTATCTAAAACTTGGGATACGGTCGGAGCGGCACGTTACAAATTAAACAATGTACAAAGGTTTCTATAGCTAGGTAACACAATAAAATAGCACAGAAAAACAATAAACATATTACAAACAGAACCGTCGGAATCTCAACAAAAATATCAAAGGCTATTACTCTAAATTCTTAAAACTAATATGAACAATAAGCAAACTGGGCAAGGCCCTACCATAAACTATTGTTATCCTTACATAGCCAAAGAACAAAACCACCTGCAATAAAACATCTGCGGGCTCGCCGTGAGAACCGACAGCTTTAATTACTTACATACTAAGTTCACTAAAGTAATAACTATAATATTAATAAATAATTAATTAAGACGCTACAGTACCCCCCTGCCAGTGATCGAGATCACGAAAAACTGGCTTCGTAGTAATCAGGGAATCGTACGCGTCTACCAGACCTTCGCGGCCCCTGCGGTTCAGAAACCTGAGGTACAGATGGTGAACATTGGGGAACTGATTCAGGTGCGGTTTGAGAACGTGTAGTGATTTCGGGAGCGAGATCTACGACAATATTAGTAGCGCTGTCCGGATGACAATTAGAATCCCTTAATAAATAAGCTAGTTTCAGTCTATCGATTGATACCGTAACCTCGCGGCCACGTATATCTAATACGAATGTTTTATCCTTCCTGGAAATTACTCTGTAAGGGCCGTCGTAAGGTTGCTGTAATGCAGCTTTGACTGTATCGTCCCGCACCAACACGTGAGTAGCGTTATTAAGGTCCTTGAAAATGAAAGTGCTGTTGTGACCGTGCTGAGTACTCGCGACAGGCTTGAGGTTATTAAAATGCGAACGTAGCTCTTGAGCGAATTCAGCCTGCGTAGTTTCGTTAGTTGGATTGTCACCTAAAAATTCACCGGGGAGGCGTAAGCTCTGTCCGTAAACTAACTCCGCGGATGTGCTTTTCAAGTCCTCCTTCCAAGACGACCTAATTCCTAGCAAAATGGTCGGGAGAATTCGTGTCCAACTACTGGTTGCTGCATTGTGACACTTTAGTGCACTCTTTAATTGACGGTGGAAACGCTCAACCATGCCGTTAGCTGCAGGGTGATAAGCCGTCGTTCGAAAATGAGCCGTACCGATCAGGGCATTGAGATCTCTGAATAGATGCGACTCAAACTGATTTTCCTCTATCAGTTGTAATTCTTAGTGGTATGCCGAAACGAGAAATCCAATTGGAATAAAATGCACGGGCTACTGTGTCGGCTTCTTGATTGACAATGGGAACCGCTTCTGGCCATCTGGTAAATCGGTCTACCATAGTAAGACAATAACGGTATCCCTCAGAATAGGGCATTACTACAATGTCAATATGTACATGGTCAAATCGAGATGACGGAAGTGTAAAAGTTCCCAGCGTTGTAACGACGTGACGAGACACTTTTGACCGTTGACAATCAACACATGCTCTGGCCCATAACTTACAATCAGAATTTATCGAGGGCCAAACAAATCGTTTAGTGATAAGCTTAGTCGTAGCCCTACTACCTGGATGGGAGGTGTTATGAAGCATATTGAACACGAACTTTCTGAATGGTTCCGTAATAAAAGGCCTAACTGTTTGGGTAGAAAAGTCACAAAAAAATGGTTTGTCTGACTCTGGCAAATGAACAAGACGTAATTCAAGGGACGAGTTTCTATTGTCAATCAAGCTTTTAAGCTCCGCGTCATTTTGTTGCGAGGCAAGAGCTTTCCAGTCTATCTCAGTACATACTGACTCTATGCGAGATAGTAGGTCGGCCGTAATGTTGTCCTCTCCTTTGACGTGACGTATGTCTGTAGTGAATTGTCCAATAAAGTCTAAATATCGAAATTGCCTAGGGGAACATTGCTGATTTTTCTTTCTAAAAGCGTAAGTAATTGGTTTGTGGTCTGTAAAAATTGTAAAAGTTCGCGCCTCAACGTGATGTCTGAAATGTTTGACCACGGCGTAGATTGAGAGTAATTCTCGGTCATAGGCTGAATATTTTTGTTCAGTAGCCGTAAGTTTCTTAGAAAAGAAAGCAATTGGTTGCCATTCATTATCGATTTTCTGTTGTAAAGCCGCGCCTATGGACATGTTGGATGCGTCACTGAAAATAGCAAGTTCAGCGTCGGGCTTGGGATGCACTAACAACGTTGCTTCAGCTAAGCTGTCCTTGCACGTCTCAAAGTCACGCTTAGCTTGGTCGTTCCAAGTAATAAGTGTTTTTCCTTTTTTGTTGCCGCACAGCAATTCATGTAAACTAGCTTGGCTACGCGCTGCATTAGGTATGCACCTTCTGTAAACGTTCAACATACCTAAGAATTGGCGTAGCTGCTTTGCGGTGGTTGGTAAGGGATAGGTACGTATTGCTTCAACCCTTGTGGGGAGCGGACGCGTACCTGCTGCTGACACTTGATAACCTAAAAACTCAACTTCAGACTTACCGAACACACACTTTGCGGGGTTTATTACTACTCCATATTTCCTTAACCTAACAAATACAGTCTCTAAGTGTTTTAAAAGTTCCGTTTCGTTACTAGATGCGATTAAAATATCGTCTATGTAGCAGTACACAAAATCAAGTTCACATAACAGTTCGTCCATAAATCGTTGAAAAGTTTGTGCTGCATTACGCAAGCCAAAAGTCATAAACTTAAACTCAAATAAACCAAAAGGCGTAGTTATTGCTGTCTTTGGAATGTCCTCTTCAGCGATAGGGATTTGGTTAAACGCACGCACTAGATCTAATTTTGAAAACACTTTTTTTCCACTTAAGCACTAGGCGAAGTCTTCTATATGTCGCACTGGGTATTGGTCGGGCACTGTTCTTTCATTCAGACCACGATAGTCGCCGCAGGGCCTCCACTCGTCTTCACACTTTGGAACCATATGTAGCGGCGAAGCCCATGAACTTTTCGACGGTCGAGCGATGCCTAATTTTAACATCGACTCGAATTCTTTCTTAGCTGCTATCAGGCGGTCCGGGGCTAGACGCCTAGGCTTCTGTGCAACCGGTTGACCGGGTGTTACAATTATGTGGTGTTGAGTATTGTGTTTGACCGTTTTCTGCATAGTCCCATCAAGGCGAGTAATGTCGACATATTGTGCTAACAGATGGTGGTACGGCGTTTCACCGTTCACGGTTTTGACTGACTCAATTTTGCACCCAACTACCTGTCCATTAACGGTACACTGGGTGGTTGCATCTACAAGTCGTCGGTTGCGTGCATCGATCATTATATTATAATGTGCTAAAAAATCGATTCCAATTATTGGTCTAGATACATCTGCCACCACGAACATCCACGGGAAATCTCTTCGTAGGCCTAGGTTAAGCGTGAGTGGGATCGTTCCATACGTAGTGATCTGTGTGCCATTAGCGGCCACTAACCCATAGGCAGACATTTGGCGAGCCATATGGATCAGTGATTTTGGGTAAACGCATAGGTCTGCACCGGTATCTACGAGAAAATCTACCTTACTGCTTTTGTCCTTAATAAAAATGCAGCGTGTGGGTGGCTGGGAGTTTGCGTCATCCGCCACTAATGACCCCCGCTCGCGTTTCCCGTCGGTGATGATTTATATGCGCAGGGTTGCACACACTTCTCTGCTGCAGGGCCGAATTTATAGTGGTACCAACACTTCCACCGTTCTGGTCTCGACCTTGATCGGCTTCTTGAGTGACTGCGACTTGACCTCGATCTGGAGCGGCTGCGTGGTCGGGACACTCGTAACTCGTCTAACTGAGCCTGCATTTGAGCTAGTATTACCCTTATTTGTCCTTCAGGCGGCGCTGCGGGCTCTTGTTGTGCAGCGGCTACAGTGGCGCAGATATTTCGGCCAGATCGTAGCTGTTGGTTTTCGTGGATGAGATCTGCCATTTCCGCAAGGTGATTTAGAGAGGCATCCGTCTTCGTTATCACCGCGTTCTGCATATCGTGAGCCAAACCTTTCATCCAGATTGCTCGCAGGACGTCGTCCGTTACCGTAGACCCTGCAAGAGTCTTTAGGTGCCGTAGAAATTGTGATGGCGTGCGGTCACCGATTGCCTGGTCCTCACTGGCCATTTTGTTAAAATCTATTGGTTTCTTCCGTAAACGAAAAACTAACACTCGTTCGCGCACAGGTTTCGCGATTCCGCGCACTAACCGAAACACTAGGTAACCAGATCTCTCAAAGATAGAGATCACGTCGGGGTCACCACTTTTGCACACTTAGGTCGGTTAACTAGCGTCGGAGTTATGGGAATCGCAAAATAAGTACTGGATTTACTTAGTATGAACTGAGTTTATTAAAAATAAATTACAAGGAACAAGAATGCCGACCGACCGAACCGGGAGACGAGAAGTTACTGACTGGTTTCTACATTTGAACAATTATCTAAAACTTGGGATACGGTCGGAGCGGCACGTTACAAACTAAACAATGTACAAAGGTTTCTATAGCTAGGTAACACAATAAAATAGCACAGAAAAACAATAAACATATTACAAACAGAACCGTCGGCATCTCAACAAAAATATCAAAGGCGATTACTCTAAATTCTTAAAACTAATAATGAACAATAAGCAAACTGGGCAAGGCCCTACCATAAACTATTGTTATCCTTACATAGCCAAAGAACAAAACCACCTGCAATAAAACATCTGCGGGCTCGCCGTGAGAACCGAAAGCTTAAGTTACTTACATACTAAGTTCACTAAAGTAATAACTATAATATTAATAAATAATTAATGAAGACGCTACAAATATAATCGAAATAAATGATAAAACCGTTAGAAGTAACAAAATTGATAAAGAAATTCAACGAATTTTTTGGCATGTGAATCTGATGCAAATTCTAACTTTAAATCCTAAATACCACATCAAAAACAATTGCATAAATCCAAATAATATTTTCAATAAGCTCGTATTAATAAGTGGTGTTGTAACGTTCCTGACAACGTATACCCATCGTATCATAGAAATAATGTTAAATGACAATTTAAAAAGATATTTGCAACACAGTACTAACAATTTCGAGAAATTTGCATCAATTTTCAACTTCTTTTTGAGGTTTTTTGGTTTTATCATGACCTTTATCATTAACCTAAATCAAACAAATAATAGCGCTTCGTTTATTTTGAAGTTTCAAGAGGTTCACAGATTTCTTAACGGTAATGCTATTATGCTCAGACGTTTCATTATAAGGAGTTGGATGTGCGTCGCTGCAATCTTTAGTTTTCATATTATCGAATTAACCTATGTTTATCTCATGTTCAGCAAACCACCATTGAATGTCATGATTTATCTATTGTGTGTAGTGGTTCTCGACACAAATTTTGTTTACACAATCAGATCAATTAAGTTATTGACCGATAAATTTGAACTATGGAATATTCAATTATTACTTTTATGGAAAAACGGATGCACTAAAGAAGAGAGTACGAAGATGTTTATGGCTTTTGATCAAATATTGAAGTGCTATAAAATTATTAAGAATATTTATCAACAACCGGTAAGTAAACTCTTACTTCTAAAACTGTATAGTTTACACTTCTCCTATTTATAAATCTCATGTCACAGTGTTTGTTATCGATTTCCTTCGAAACGTTTTGACCAATTTTACGTTTTTTTTTTACACGCTTTATATTAGCTTCACTTGTATGTTTGTATGTTTGTAACCGACTTCTTGGGGCGCGATTTTGACCCACTTTAAACGGCCAGATTTCATTCAAATTTTGCACACCCGTCAAAGACCGATGACAATTCAGGATTTTTTAGAATTCAACCCCTAAAGGGGGAAATGGGATGACAAAGTCTGAAAATCAACATGGTTATTGTTTGTATGGTGTATCGAGTCGGGCGGGTGTATTACAAAAACAACGATTTTAAGATTTAACGTGTATCTGAAATACTACCATCCCCTGTTGGGGTGCGATGGGGTTGAAATGTCTAAAAATCAATATGGGTGTCAATTCCGAGATTATCAGGGGTGTTGATTACGAATATGGCATTTATTTTGAGATCCAGAAGATTTAGATAAGATGTCGGATTCGACTTCTATACAGGGTTATTGTTGATTTATTGTGATGATTGTGATAACGATGATGATGATTGTGATTACGATGATAATTGTTGTGATTAGGTACGATGATGGTGATTGTGATAGTGATGATGATTGTGATTGCGATTGTGATAGTGATTGTGATAGTGATTGCGATTGTGATAGTAATAATGATGGTGATAGTGATTGCGATTGTGATAGTAATAATGATGGTGATAGTGATGGTGATGGTGATTGTGACAGTGATTGTGATTATGATAGTAATGATGATTGTGATAAAGGTGGTGATTGTGAAAGAGATGGTGATTGTGATGATTATGAAATTTGGCTCCTAGATAGTTTTTTTACCTGGATTAATATAAAGGATACTATATAACTCTTATGAATAAATATGATCCCGTGGGACAGTTACCAAACTTCACGTGGGCGAAGCCGCGGGTAAAAGCTTTACAAAAAAGCTTCTTATATACATCAAAACAAAATATTCAGGACAGAAATCTTTTTTTTTTTATTTTGCGGAATAAAATTTAGTAATTAGCGTAGCCTAGGATCTACAGTCGATAAAGTCATCAACTTTAAATAAGATAAACTTTTCGGAGAGGGAACCTGAGAAACAGCTACCTCATCTAAAGAAGGCAGCAGGCGCCCGATTTCCCCACTTCTCAGATAAGTTACTGACTTATTAAATGAGTCAATTTCAACAACTCGATTTTTTACCTAATTTCCATGGACATTTTCATTTTCAGGTTTTTTGATAAACTTTAATAACAAAGCGCAACATATCCACATTATATATACATTTTCTGAAAGGGGATATTATAATTATATTACTTAGAGGGTTATTTGAGCCATCGAAATTGGCAAGCCACAGAAATTTTATTATTGCCACCGAAATTGTATTGGTGACACAGAAATTCTGCGTTTGCACCGAAATTGTGAATTATTATATATATACATAGTTTTTTTTATAATATGTAAAGAAAGATAAGGGTTAATGAAAAAACTGATATAATACGAATATCGTCGTTAATATATATATATATATATATATATTATCGCTGTAATTATGTAATGAACACCTGCATGTAACCCATGTATAACAAATAAACGATTTGATCATTTTAATAAGCATTTCTAAAAATACAACGTGATGTACTATTGGATTTGTATAATTATCATTTGCTTCGGTGAAGAAAACCATCGTGAGGAAACCAGCATGCCTGAGAGATATTTGTCGACGGCAAGTAAAACCAAGTCAGAGGCCCTTTTTTTTTTTGGATGGGAAATCATCAAATGACTTCTCCCTCTCTGGGCGAAGCAAGAGGGACTTTCAGACTTTTACTAACTAAAACCCATTCATGTTCCTTCATCGTCCTTTGTGTTCCGGGGCCACGGTATCTTTTTCGAACAGTCCCGCAACCCTGGCAGGCATCGGTCCTTGCGGACCCCTTCCTATTGCTGACTATCTTTGAGGCGTGCGTGGAACACGAACGCGCCATCGACACGGTCTGTCGTCATGAGACGGACAGACGGAGCTAGCCCATAGCCCACCATCCACAGGCCCACCACGTGGCCCCCGGCCACGACTGCATGTGCATGGACTGCACGACTCCCGCGTAGAGCCTCCGGCAGGCCCAGGTTGGGCAGGAGCCGCCTCAAGGCAGCGCCGGTCCGTTCCAGTTTGGGGGCCAAAGGTCGGAAGTGCTCCACAAAGTTCCACTGGCTGTCGAAGACGAGTCCTAGGTACTTTAAAGTCGACTTGATCACACGACGAAGGTAGGTCAGCACCCGGTGATACCGGAGTGCCTCGCTAATGCAGCTCCAGGGCATGGTGTTGAAAGGCAATGGCGATGTCGAGAGACACCACCAAGACAACCCCACCCCGGGAAACCGCATACCCCGTCGCGAGAGCTCTCACGCGCATGATGGCGTCCACCGTAGAGCGCCCCTTGCGGAAACCAAACTGGTGTTCTGCAAGATCCGGCCTCGACCCCGCAAGGTGCTCGGAGAGGCAGTTTGCAATTACTCTTTCAAAGAGCTTTCCCACCTCGCCGAGCAGCACCATGGGCCGGTATGTGGACGGAGATACCACAGGGCGCCCCGGCTTTCGAATGAGGACCAGCTTTCCCGTCTTTCAACGAAGCGGGAACTGGCCTCTCTCCAAGCATGCGCTTAGGAGTCCCTCTAGTCGGTGCCCGAGAGCCTTCGAGGCCAGGACCCAGGCTTTGCCAGGCAAGCCGTCGGGTCCCGGGGCGGTATTTTTGACACTGAGCCTACGTACCGCCACTCTCGGGTCTACCCCAGTCACTTCCGGAGCGTTTTCGTCGTCATCTTGTTGGTCCGCTTCCAGCATCGCAGGCGGCGGTGCCATAGATGTTCCCCTCACGAAAGGAACAGAGTACTCACCATGTCCTTCACGAGCTCAGGCCGGAGACTCTGCGTCAGTAGTGGGGCCTAGGTGCGGAGTTTATGCCGCACCATCTTGTAAGGGCGCCCCCACGGATCTCAGTCCCCAGCATCTCTAAGTGGGCCAGGGATCTCTCAACTCAATCAACGCATCTACGCACGTCGCAGATGTCAGACATGGCCTCCTGGAACCACCCTGCCTCATTCTCAACGTCGGCAGGTCTGGCCGGTAATGTCACCCAGGCCTGCACGATCGAGGTCCAGAAGGAGCTCCTGGAGGATGCAACCCTCAAAGTTCAGTTAATCTAATTGAATGACTTTTTCAAGAAATAGTAATACAATTTTATTTTAATGTCGGGGGCTAAGGGCTAAGGACCTAGTTCTGTCAAAGTAATTTCGGCATAACCAGTATTGATTCTTTTCAAAAATCTTCATTAACATTAATACAATAATTGATTGGTACAATTTCTGTGGAGTCGTGTAATTTCCGTGGGCCACGAGATGCCACGGAAACCACAGAAATTGCCCCATAGAAATTGGAAACGTGGCTATTTTATTTTTTTTACAAGAAACTATCAAGGCTATGACTATTATTTTCTATAATATTCAATGTGTACCAAAGGCTACATAGCATACATAAAAGTGATACCTTTGTTTCTTGAAAAAACCCTTTTAAAACCTAATCACCGAAATTGCAAAATTTCGTTCCGAGTAAACTGAAATCACGTACTTACATTTTTGGCGAGAAGACCTGGCGATATGGTGCACTACCATTCTTACTGCACGTAAGAGCACGACTGTCTCTTGCCGAGCAGGGATTTATTGTTCGTTTAAACTCATTGGTGGAAGCTCAGGACGGTGAAACAAAATGACCTCAGAAATTAGTAATTTCGCTTGGACAAACCTACCGTTGACATGTACTCATTAACTATGAGTCTAAACATTCAAAACTAATTAACGTCTTGTAGGTCAATCATTACTTAACGCAATCAAAATACTTTTTCCTATATATGTTGGAGATTATCTTCCTGAGAGGTAAATGCTGTGTATGAAAGTGATTGTGGACAAGACACAGAAATTGATAATTCATCATTTACCAATTTTTTTCATAAAAAGTAATAGTCTTATAAATATAATTTAAGTGGCTTAATTAAGATTAATGTCACTTTAATTCTGAGAAAAAAAATCGTTGCATTATCTGTAAAGCAGCACTGCGATTTCAGCCTAGACGCGTAAATTTTTCGTCTGAGAAATTCACTCAAATAGTAGTTTAAATAACAGTTTAAAAAAATTAAAAAAAAACACCCTTTTATAAATAAACCAAACTAAAAAGTAGAAAATAAATAATAGTTTAAAAAAACTTAAAACACGCTTTATATGGAAAACCAAACTAAAAAATAGAAAATAAATTTTAATAAATTCGAATTAAGAGTAGTGTCAAAATTTATAACAAATAAATGAATAATAGTGTTAATAAGAAAAAAATGTTTTATTTTAAAAAAAAGCGTGGGGTGCATGGTGTCAATAGTTATAAATATTTCATTGACAGATATGAGAAGAAGGATTATCATTTCGATAATATCATAAAAAGCACCCCACGCTTTTGTTCCGATCGTTTATATAAGACTGAGGGAAGAGAGAGTGCAACTGTGTCTCACATACACTAATTGTCCTAACCTACTTCTTAATATTATAAATGTGGAAATTTGTGGATGGATAGATGAATGGATTGATAGATGGATTAATAAATTGATAAATGGATGGATTGATGGATGGATTAATAGATGGATAAATGGATGGATTGATGGATGGCTTGATGGAATATCCATCTGGTCGATGGCTAATATCCGCTGAGATTAGTCGCCGTGGCCGATAACGGTAAGGACGATTATAACAATGATTATAACCTCATTCATCACTTTCAGATCCTGTATCAAACGATAGAGGCATTGTTCCAAGGTTTAGTTGATGTTCAACTTGTGATAGAATTCTTCAAATATAAGTTAAACCTTGAAGGGGTACGCTTACATTTTTCAGGACGAAATGATATGTACACTAATATTATAGAAGTAGTTTCGGTGTAGAGTTATCTCCAAACATACACATCTAAAACTGACGATTCCCGATGTCTACCACTATTTGTCCACCAGACGTGAACAGCGACACGATTTAAAAAAATATTTATCTCTCTCCACCAGGGTGGACAGTGTCAAAACATTTTAGAATGATTCCCCGGACAGTGACACAATTTAAAACATGAGTGTTCTCTTTGTCCACCAGTGGCGGACAGTGACAAAATTTAATATTGCCAATAACTACCAATTTATTTTTGCTGCTATTTTAATAGTACAGTCATTAGGGTACAATTGTGTAATGCACCAACATTACACTATTTGTACCATAATGTACCATAACCGCTGAGGTGCCATTGAGACCCGAGCCGTTAGGCGAGTGTCTTAAAAAAGCTGAGGACGGTAATCATCAATACACACGTGTAGATAAAAAGTTTTCCATCTTATATCGGGCGGTGTATAACATAAATCATTTTCTTCGTAACTAGTACTTGTAGTCATTTTAATTAATAAAATTATTAAATAACTATAATTTCAACAGTGAAAAAGAGTTGTGAGTTTTTTTTCGCAATGGCGGGAAAAATAATCAGTTTTCCTATGCGATCGTCCATAGACTAAAAGACTGAGGTTTCTTTTTTCTGGCTTTTCGCGGATAGCATTTTAGCCACGTACAAAATGGAGAATTCAAAGTTTTCTATAATACAGAGAAAACAAAAGTTATATTTGAGTGAAAGTTTATAAGAATGTACAAGTTGAAATTATATATTTATATTATATGGCTTAGCTAGCGATTTGCTTGAAATGAGCAAGCAATAGGTACATTAATTTATTTGTACTATTTAACACAATTTTTTTTTATTGAAACTTCTTTAGGAACAAAGCAACTCAACCAATGAAATAAAAAACCCTATAACTCACTTGTGAATGATAGCAATGAAAAAGTCAGTTTGATTACAGGTGTCATACATAATGTGCCTAATTGCGGTGAAATTAGAGCCGTTTTATGAGCAAGTGTGTTGAAAAAAATATTATTGGATTAGTATAAACATACAACGGTTAATAACCGTTTTGCTGACTTTTTTGTTTTAGCGTGGAAGTCCTGCTGTTTCGATATTCCTCTCTTTTTGGGTGTTAAAGAGCTTGATAATACAATTCTCTCTAAGTCTACAGCTCGAAGCATTTTATGATACTGTGAAGTATTCACGAAATGCATGTGAATTCATTTTGGCATCAAAATGTACAGGTAAATAAATTTCAAAAATAATCACACAATCGTCGTTTTATTACATCATCATAATTTTATCACAATCGTCGTTTTATCACATCATCATCATTTTATCACATCATCATCATTCTATCACATCATCATCATTCTATCACATCATCATCATTCTATCACATCATCATCATTCTATCACATCATCATCATTCTATCACATCATCATCATTCTATCACAATCATCATTTTATCACAATCATCAACATTTTGATCACAATATTAATCTAACCTAACCTAACACAGTCACGTTATTCACAATCACTAACACAATCACCATCGTCGCTATCACAATCACTATCACAATCACCATCGTCGTTATCACAATCACCACCATCGTTGTCATAATCATCGTTGTCATGATTATATAATTGTATAATCAGAATAGTATTATCAACCATTATCAAAATAATATCATACCTAGATGTTAACGCCTTAAAAGTCGTAGAGCAACTGAGCCCGTTCCAATGAGGCTCCGCTCTTTTATACCCATTAACAAACATTTTATCACAATCATCAACATTTTATCACAATCATTATCATTTTATCACAATCATTATCATTTTATCACAATCATTATCATTTTATCACAATCATTATCATTTTATCACAATCATCATCATTTTATCACGATCATCAACATTTTGATCACACTATTAATCTAACCTAACCTAACACAGTCACGTTATTCACAATCACTAACACAATCACCATCGTCGCTATCACAATCACTATCACAATCACCATCGTCGTTATCACAATCACCACCATCGTTGTCATAATCATCGTTGTCATGATTATATAATTGTATAATCAGAATAGTATTATCAACCATAATCAAAATAATATCATACCTAGATGTTAACGCCTTAAAAGTCGTAGAGCAACTGAGCCCGCTCCAATGAGGCTCCGCTCTTTTATACCCATTAACAAACATTTTATCACAATCATCATCATTTTATCACAATCATTATCATTTTATCACAATCATTATCATTTTATCACAATCATTATCATTTTATCACAATCATCATCATTTTATCACGATCATCAACATTTTGATCACAATATTAATCTAACCTAACCTAACACAGTCACGTTATTCACAATCACTAACACAATCACCATCGTAGCTATCACAATCACCATCGTCGTTATCACAATCACCACCATCGTTGTCACAATCATCGTTGTCATGATTATATTGTGATAACGATGATAGCATCGTTATCACAATATAATCAGAATAGTATTATCAACCATTATCAAAATAATATCATACCTAGATGTTAACGCCTTAAAAGTCGTAGAGCAACTGAGCCCGCTCCAACGAGGCTCCGCTCTTTTATACCCGTTAACAAACAAGTATGATTCACAAGTGACCGTTGAGTCAAATCAGTGTTTGACTTTTGATTATACAATATAAAACAGATAATATTTGCATTTATAAGTATTTCAAGTATTTATGTATTAAATATTAGACACATAATAATTTCATTTATCTAACACGTGCAAGAAAACGCTATAAGAGAGACATAGGCTGCGTTTCTCTATACAAATTTTGACGAAATCGACAATTCGTATTCCCCTTTTTACTTCCTAAAATGACTGCCTCCAGAGAAATCATTTTTTTTTTACCAAAATTCAAGGTCTACGTGTAAACACGTCCGTTTCATTTCTTTTTTTTTCAGCAACTAATAAGTAAAGAAAATATGAACCTCCAAAATTATCACAAAATGCCGTATTGGTTAGAGAATTACCAGATGAATTCGGAAAGTTTTTAAACATAAAAGTAATTGATAGGAACCTAGACATAATCTTTGTTAAAATTTTTATATAAAATAATTAAATCGGCTCAGTTATTGAGGAGACAAAAGGGGAATACATTTTGTTTTTGTGATTTAATCGGTCTGAGCTGCAGGCTAGAAGCAGCGCGACGGCGATAGTTTCTTCATATACCTACTTTTCAAATTCCTCGCAAGCCCTGTCCCCTCTTAATAATCGGCACGATTTCGATCCCTTCTTGACAATTGAGTCCACGGTCAGAAGGTGTAAAAACTTTTTAGTATCTTTTAAATCAGTTTTTTCTTTTTGCGTTCCTCACACAATCCATACATCTTTACTTTGGTCTAGTACTGCAGCTATACTAACTATACCAATTTCTTGTTGACAGACGACAATCAAAAAAAGTTATGCAAGAATACCTTAAGGTTGCATCGTGCGTCTTTCAGGAAGATGAGTGTCTTAGGGCTGTTCTGCATAGATGTTGGTCATCCACTACGTCTGCTGGCACTTCTAACTCATTACACTATTGTGCTATTGCAATTCGCTTTCCTCAAATCCTAATGCATGACATGTATTTTATTTATAAACCTTGTGAATTAAAACCTCGTGTCATTACTTGACTCTTTTTTTTTTCCAAGCCAGTTTTAATATATTTATTGTATAATATCTTGATTGATTGGCCAGAGAAAGGTTTAAAAAGAAAGTTTTATACTACCTATGTTGGGATTGACTATAATATCAGGTTAAGCAAAATAACCACACGAAAAAAAGAAGTGTTGGGTTGTCATTTTATTTCTTTATAGGATAACCAAACACCTCCATTATTATTTTTTCACGGGAGTGTACTAATTTCCGAAATCCAGGTCCGTTACCTAGATTGGATGTCAAACGTCCATTTACCCTGGTTCAATCAAAGATCCAGAGCGAGACGGAATGAGAAGCCGTCACCTCTTTTTGCGAAGCAGTCATGCTAGCGAATCAGGTGGCGGAACTTGAGAGGGAGAGAACTTCACGTCCCAGCCGCCACGTGAGACGCACCGAGCGTCGGAGGCCACCTGGTAGCCGGCCACCGGCCGGCCGGCCTGGTAGGCGCGGTCCTGTGGACGGTGAGCTATGGGCTAGCTCACCGTCCTTCCGTCTCATGACGACAGGCCGTGTCGACGGCGCGTTTGTATTCCACACGCGCCTCACGGAGACTAATGTCAGCAGTTCTAGTTACGGAGATATGAGAGGTCAAAGTTCCAAATTCTGCCTAGTTCTTTTTTAATCTATACTAATATTATAAAGAGGTAACATTTGTTTGTAAGTTTGTATGTTTGTAAGTTTGTATGTAGGGAGTAATCTCCGGAAGTAATGAACCAATTTTAAAAATTGTTTCACTGGTAGAAAGCTACATTATTCGTGAGTGCTATAGGCTATTTTTTATTCCCGTACTCCCACGGGAACGGGAACTACGCGGGTGAAACCGCGGGACGTCAGCTAGTATTAAATAATTACCTCCATGACCCGTTTACTATTTAAAGCATCAATCAGCACAATGTTTTGGGCGTGCTACATTAAGTTTACCGTAAAACATGATTTTTCACCCCCCAAAAAGTCGTTTTCCAGCAGTAATGTTTGCCTAAGGTTACTTAGTTTGATGTACATAATGCTTGTTTGACGGCTTCGTGAAGGGTGCAAAAAGAACAGTGAGTCATCGTTATTAATGAAACACATGATGAAAGATTAGAACCAAACTAAAGAAGGACACGTTTGATGGGTAATCATATACAAAAAGCATCACAGAAGAATAATCTATTATGTAAACATAAATCAAAATTGATGGCCTTGCCTATGATAAATTGCCGTCTATTTAGTAACAACAAAACATAGCATCACGCTTGGTAATCCTTGAATGGTTAGGCAGAGCAGTACCTAGTAGTACACCCACATGTCGCCAGTTATGTTTAAGTCCCATGTAACAGGGGGCGAGCTTATTGCCATCAACTGGGCACAAATCCAGACTACGTGGCTGCTATTGAGAAATTTCTGATGGAAAAAACCCAATGACAACTTTCCCGACACGGGAATCCAACCAAGGACCTTGTGCTCGTGATTGGACCAACGAGGCAGGCTAGTTGGTTTTCGTTTTAGAATAGTTTTAGAATAGTTATTTTTACAACTGTTGTATAATAAGGGGTATTAAAACACGAATGTGGGTTTATCACACGAAGCGAAGCCGAGTGTGATAATAGTATCACATGAGTGTTTAATACCTAATTAGGTACAGATACATACAAGACTTTATCTACATTAATGATATGAATCCTCCCTAAAAGGTTCTGAAACCATAGGGAGTTGTAGTATTGTAAGAAGTATAAATAATATAGATTCATGGAAAGTTTAATTGCAGAGTGGTATGCCACCGTGTGGTATCCGGCAGAGTAGAATAGAACCAACCCATTACACTCACTGGTGTCGTATAAGGCGACTAATGTCTGAGGCAGAACACCTTGCGCCTCCGTAGACCAGAGAATAGGCAGCAGCATTTTCTGTTAGTCTTTCATCACTACTTAACTGCGATCTCCAATCCACCTGCCAAGCGTGGAGATTACGGCAAATTAATTAACGTAAAAGTTGAAATTATCTATTTAAATACGAAGTTGCATGAAATGAGCAAGCAATAGGTACATTCATTTATTTGTACTATTGAACACGATCTTTTTTGTATCGAAACTTTTTAGGGAACAAAGCAACAAGCACCTAAACCATAAAAAAAAACCTATAACTCACTTGTGAGTAATAGCAATGAAAAAGTCACAGTTTGATTACAGGTGTCATTATGTGCCTAATTGCGGTGAAATTAGAGCCATTTTATGAGCAAGTGTGTTGTGTTGAAAAGTATATTATTCTATTTTATCCTAAGACGTGGTATTTTTGTACTTAACTTAATTATTTTCTAGTATACAAATTTAATATTATCCCGCTGAAATATTTGTACCAATTTTTCGTTTACTGCATTTCCTTATATAATAAAACATTTAAAAATATAAAAAATATATATTTTCCCACTGGCATTTGAAACAGGGTCAACGCACCAATTTTATTTTTGTTGTTTTCCTTTTTGGTGCTCATATTAAGACAAAAATTATTTGTGACGCAGCTCCTAATTTTGATTACTGATATCGCACACCTAGATCTAAACTGAGACAACTCAAAAAAGGTCATTTTTCAGGAGACGAAAAAAACGTATATCTGCATTTTTTCTTAGGGAAGTTATACAATTTAATTTCATTCTAGATACTAGATAGCTTGTTAAATGTCACTGTATATAAACTGGGGTTAAAATTCAATCCTTTTTGTCGATAATCACTGTTTTTTGGGTTGTTATACTTTAGGGTAGTGACTATGTATAAAAAATAATCAACAATTAGACTTGAAACAGTTTTATTGAATCATTTTGGATTTTACTAATATTAGCTTTCCATGCCGATTCTCTTTTTAACCTCTTATTTCCTCTTTTCACTTCTTCCTTTGACTGAACATTGCTAGCTTCATTGACATCTTGACTCTGAGGCTGTGCAATAGCATCCGTAACATCCTTAGACTCAGTATCAACAACCTTTTGGGTTTGTGGCTATCCAGCAGTATCAGTAACAGCCGTGGTTTCAATTTCAAAAACTTCTTGGTTTTGAGGCTGTGCCACAGTGTCAGGAATAGCCCTGGTTTCAATTTCAGAATCAGGATTACTGCTACTAGAACTATCGCTAGAATTCAAAGAGTTTGATGACGTATTGTCACTTAAAGAAGATGAAGATAAAGAAGGAATTGTTTTACGAGAAAGAGTCTTCTTCTTTTGACATACATAACTTGTATCAGTATCAGAGTCATCTATGAAACTTTCTTCACTTGGCGAAATACTAAAATCACTTTATGTCTGTCTGCTATGGCCTGGTTTAGTCATCAGCATCACACTAGTGCTTCTAGGAACATTCACATAATTGTTTTTGTACTTCTACATTCACAGTTGTAGCTCCTTCATTAACGGTAAATGGGTTCTCTTTCTATCTTTCGTTGATAATATTTACATGAAAACGCCATCGCTTCATTATTTTTCTCTGAAATAGAAAGGGCTGTGATTGTAAATTATAATTATCCAGCAATAGTGAGTTAACTCAAAAACTCTTTATATACAAAGCGGTAATACTTTGAATTAAAACAGTGTATTGGAAACAGACAATATTTATAATACCTTACACGATTTTTATGCGACGTATGTGAAATTTCACATTTTGATAGAAAAAACATTAAAATAAATTTTGTTTCAACAATAGTAGGATAAAAATAGGGTAGAAATGGGTGGGGTAGGGTAGAAATTTACATGTTGATCCATCAAAACTAAGTCAAATCAAAATAGTAATTTACTCACGTATACGTTTCATCAAATCTGTAACAATTGGAAATGTCCGCATTTTCGTTCTTCTTAATAAGTATACTCCTATAGACTAATGAAGGTCAACTGACAATAGACTTGTTTAGGTGGGAGAGGGTGACAGACGTTGATTCAACAAAAGAAAGTTCCAAGCCATCTAGCCATTAATTTTTTAAGCATTTATTGAACTTGTCTTGTTGGATAGTTGCGCATGATCACCGAGCATTCGAATACAAGCATAACTCAAAATTGACGATTTTTGAGTTGTCTCACTTTAGATCTAGGTGTGCGATATATTCATTCAATACATCAGTACCAAAAATATTCTTATTTTGATCTTCACCAATCGATTTGGAAACATATACAACAAAGCGGATTTGCAAAAAGGTATGGTACAGACATAAGTTTCGTAAATAAAATGAGACATATACCTGCTTTTGCGTACTTAAAGCCAGAGAAAATTTGCGACATGTTCCTTTTGCTTAAAAAAAAAGTCCTACCGTAGGAAGTCAGTTCAATTATTGATTCTTGGTTTTCTACTAATGAAACTTATAAAAATATTACCAATACTGCCAGTACCAATAAAACTGACATTATTACTACGATTTCCATAAATGTGTCAATAAAGAATTCCACTTTTGCTTCCACCTGAAACATGGTCTATACGTCATGATCGTTTGCAATTAAACACGCCTAATTCCCTAAATCCAGTCGAATCATGGCATCACCGCTGGAATGGGCTCAAAATGAAGTAGAAACTATATAAAACCATAAAAGAAATAGAAAAGAACAAAAAGATAATGAATTGATTATAGAAAAAATTAAAGCCCAAGATGAGTTAGTTTCTCCTACCAAAAAACAGATTGGGAAAGAAGAAAAAACGAAAAACCCTTTAAATCATAAGGAACTCATGGACAGGCTTGACTTCATGAGCTCGATGACTTACATTTGCCACGCTAAAAAAATAAACCAACGTTTGATTAGCATTTTATTAAATTTTTTGATTAAAAAAGTTCTCAGGGCAATAATAATTTTGTGCGAAAATAGTAACGTAAATAGTTTTTGTTTTGTAATAAACATTTTTCCCTTCATTTGTGCTTTATTTTCTTCCTTTTCACCAAATTCCATGTTTCTAAATCTACGGGAAGAACGTGCGATGAATTTCTCGATTATGTATGAAATATCATGTAACGAGAAATCTTTTCTTTATAGTTTTATTTCTACTATAATTAAAATAACTAAAACTCATTCGTAAGAGCCGTCCATCGATTTATAAATATTCGTTGAATAGTTCGTCGAAGTAGTGTTTGGCGATAAAAGGTTGCAGGTCACTTCAATCGTTCAGTCGACTTTCCATTAATCGAACATACATGACTCTCGAAGTTATATTACAGACCCCCCTGTAACCGTACCTTCACACATACACAAATAAAAGCACACAGCGACATGTCGCGCGATGGGTGATTCTGTTTATTACTTTCGTGTTTTCTGAAATATTGATAAATTTAACGAGTTTAAAATAGCAGCTTTATTAATAATTGACCAGGTATCGTAATTTAAATTGATTATTTATGTCTTTTGGGACAAGCTCCTGAATTTTGACTAGGATGCAAAACTGCTCCTTGTATAACTCAATAAAAAAAAAATACTTCACTTTGATAAGCACGGCAGCGTTAATATCACTATGATGGGTTATGATTATTATCTACACTAATTTACACTAATATTATAAAGAGTATGTTTGTAATGAATAAACTCAAAAACTACTGCGCCGATTTCAAAAATTCTTTCACCTTTTGAAAGCTACAGTCACCTTGAGTAACATAGGCTATTTTATCTCCGTACTCTCACGGGAACGGGAACTACGCGGGTGAAACCGCGTGACGTCCGCTAGTCACTAATATAGACGTGACGGGCGAATGGATACCCGTAATGATAGTCGATGTAAGCACCCCGTATCATGGGAACCTCGTGAGTATACTATAAATAAGTTAGAAAAATTAGTAAATTAAAAAAATATGAGTTCTAGCAATTACTATTTGGTCAACAGATATCTAAAACCTACATTAATCAATAACTACGAGTAACATCAATACAGACAAGTTTTGTATGAGACAAAATCTTAGCGTCACGTTTCCGAGATAGAAGTCATCAAAGTTATAATCTTTGTCATCAGTTCAACTTTAATTTTATAGCTGGCATCAATACAAACAAGAATTGCATGCGGCACAGGTGTCAGATATAAGTCATTATAATTAAAATTTTTACCATCAATACACGTCACATTTCTGAAATATAATCAATCAAAGTCGTGGTGGATTACCAGCTGAACCCACAGATCACTAGTCGTGTTTAAGTTCCATGCAATAGGGGGCGAGCTTTTTGCCGTCAACCGGGCACAGATTCGGACTTCGGAAAACCCAGTAAAACTCAACCTGATCTAGGAAGTGAACCAAGGACTTCTTGATTAGCAGAAGCACTTGCTATGTCTTGGGAAATTGTATACAAAGGTAGTACAAAAAAGGTAGTTTAAAAAGGAAAAAAATATCGGCGAAATTAATACGTATATTTAGAGAAGATAGGGTAATTACTTACATAAGAGTTCAATACTTAAGTAACAATATAGGCTGGTACTAATAGAACAATGATGTAGGTACAGCCAGCGCCCAAGCCAGCACATCAAGCAACCCAAAACTGTCAAATTTTCCCAATCAACCTTAAACCCTAAAGCTTTAGCGATAAATTTAAAAATCTATTAAAGAATATTTATAGTTTTTTTGTAGTTGTAGAAGCTTGATGTGCTGGCCGTGTGGTATCCGGCAGAGTAGAATAGAACCAACCCATTACACGCACGGGTGTCGTATAAGGCGACTAATGTCTGAGGCAGAACACCTTGCGCCTCCGTAGACCAGAGAATGGGCAGCAGCGTTTTCTGTTAGTCTTTCATCACTGCGATTTCCAATCCGCCTGCCAAGCGTGGAGATTACGGCAAATTCCTCCCATCATGGAAGAGGCTTATGTCCAGCAGTGGACGTTATGGGCTGTTGTTGTTGTTGATGTGCTGGCGACTGTACATACAGTTGAAGTTGAAAAAATAATATCTCATTCTTCCTTTTTCTAATTATTATTACTTATTACTAGTAATGGAGCAGACTTATTACTACTAAAAGAACGACGTTTAGTTGTAACTAACAAGTTTTTTATAATTTCTATATCACCTCGTATCTTATTAATATCTTCGATTATCTTGTTCAACGCATTATCCGGACCCTCTGACTTAGGTGGTCCGGTTCCATCTTTTTTAACAATAACTTTATACATTTCATCCAGTTTCATTTGGTAAAGCATCGTGCCTTGCTGGTCGTCAGATTGTGTCTTCTGTAATTGAGCCTTTTCAAAAATGGCTTCTCTTAATCGAGCAGGTAAGCGGTTACAGTTGTTGCATGTAGCTTCACGTGGCCGTAGAACGATGACATTCTCCCATTTTATGTTCTTCAACCATTTTTTGTATAGACTCTTTGGGAGTATCTTTTTGATGAATTTATTACAAACAATATCTTCAAGTGACGTTATAAATTCCACCTGTTTCTCTAATCTCTTTATGTTACCTATAATTTCTAAATTATTAACGTCATTTACGGCAACACCGACTAAGAGATTCATGAGAATAATTGAAACTAGAATGAGAAACGATACAAATATCAAACGTAATGTAATAATTGATGCCGATGCATCCACAGCGCTCAATGTTTGATTATAATCAAACTCTGACGTCATCATGACTAACGTCGTAATAAAAGCAGACCAAGGACCTTCAAATGGTGGTTTGGCTCGAAACTGTATCATGAAGCTTACAGAGAAACCAAATATGAGAAATACGAATGAAACAAGAATCTGAAACAAACAAATCAGGTAATACTACTACAACTATACTAGAACACAATAATAATGACATGGGAAAAATCTAAATGAAATTGGATATTTGAATTATAAATGTATTTCATTTAGCAACGAAAATTTTAATGGTCTCACCTTAAATACTTTATTTGCAACTTTTCCAAACATCAGAACATAATATCCCCAGTTAGGGAATCTGGAGAGTAGGAACATCATTTCAAACCAGGATAAGAGCAGTGCCACGGTGGCGATGAGACGCGCCCACTCTGAACTCGACTCCGTATCCCACGACACGACACGAGGCAGGAACACTGCCAGCGTAATAGACCAAAATTTCAGCCAAGTTTCTAGACATAGGAAGTACCTCTTGCTTTTAATTTTGATAAAGATAATTTCCTGATGAAAAAAAAAAAAACAATTAAAACAACATTCATATCAAGCCAAAAGAAAATTAATTGAAACTGTTTTAAGAAATATGTGTGCAAATTACCTGAATAGTAGTCAAACATACAGTCAAATAAATCATATGAATCCATACACTGCTACGCAAAATAAACGGTACGTCTTTACTTTTATCTTTATAATAGAACACAGAAATTGCGTACACGTTGAGAGACAACACAAAGCACACGTGAAGTATTAAGATACTATAAAAAAATGATAACAATGACCTCCATTTTAGATACAAAAAACTTTGCACCAAGGGATGTAGCAGAAGTCTGTGCTGATCGTATCTATTTCCAGTATTAATTAGAGCCTTGATCACCCTCATTCGTTTCATGTTCTCCTTGTTTGGAACTAAAACTCCATAGTCTACAACAACTTCACAATTAGATTCCTGAAGGCTCACACCTTGGCTAGATATATATGAGTCGAATATTTTTTGCATAAATTCCGTTGGTTTTGATAAGTTATTCATTAAGATGTCTATGGGGGGTAGCTTTGTTTTACTAAATCCATTTTTCCCAGCCCCAGAAAGGTCAGCTCCTTTGCGAAGTAGTAATACGATCATTTCTCTGTTTCCGTGACAACAAGCTTCATGCAAAGGTGTCCGCCCTGCGGAATCAGAAGCATGTATAGTTTCACTATCATGTTTTATTATAATTTCAGCTATTTTAAAATGGTTATGACGTGCAGCTATATGCAGAAGTGATGTCCATGTTAAAATGTCTGTGTCAATTAATTTATTGCATTCTAGGAATGCATTAACTTGAGCACCTTTGCAAACTAGCAGTTCTGCACAAATAAGATGATTATTCAATACAGCATAGAATAACGGTGGGCCCATGCTGTCAAACTTGTTTATCAGTTTTGCAGTAATGTTGCTATTATATTCAAGTAAATGTTCTAGTACATCTTTACTTCCATGTTTAGCAGCTACGTGTAACACGTTAGCTTTATTTGATATCTCTACTTCTATGCTGGAACCGGCTTCGAGTAATAATTTGAGGGAATCTAATTGATTGTTACTAATTGCTTTAAAAAGTGCAGTCTCCCCTTTTTCATTGCGAAAATCGATGGTGCTGTTATACTTCGCGACAGTTAATATTTCTTGGAGAATATTCATGTTGCCTGATTGTGCTGCTATGTGGATGGGCGACTCTTCATTGGCCTGTAAGTAATCAGAATTTTAATAAATATTCTCTTAATAATGACATTTAACATCACGGTATTATGTGAAAACAATACCTTCATAGTAATGCTAGCTCCTGCTCCGAGAGCTATACAGACTTCTTGTATCCACTCTGCTTTGACTGCCGCACAGAGCACAGTGAAGCCTGTCCGATCTTTCACGTCCACAGTCGCTAAGTACGGATCTTCATTGCTACACTTATGATTTGCTAACAGCTAGAAATAATGAAAATAATAATCATTATGTTGGCTATAAGAGTAGGGAAAGACCAGAGTAGCTATTGATGGACTGTGTGAAAGATGGTATGGCTAAAAAGTGACTGAAAGAAGAAGACATGCTGCGTTGAAATTTGTAATGGCAGGAGAATTATGTTGAATTATTATTGTTTTGGACCTGTGAAGTCACCATTGATAAACCTTGCTGTCAGGCTTCTAATAGTAATGCCTGAATTCCTGCCACGCTAAATGTCGGTCGCATACGTCAGCGAGAAAAACTATAGCAACAAACACGCTGCTGACGTCAGCATTGCAGTATCCCCTCAACTGTGGCGCTGTCAAACCTAAAAATTGCGCGCGACCGTGGAGCCCTGTCTGTGGAGCTCGACCGATTCGGCGGACGTGATTAAAACGACTATATCTCCGAAATTACGTTAGTTAGCTCGCTACCAGTTATATCATTAGAATCGTTATTAAATTAGCTATCAGGTTATGTACAGTTTAGTATAGTTTTGCCATGAAATGTATTAGTAATTGCAATGTGTGTTCAGTGTGAGGGAAAAATACCAGTTTCTTGTGTAAAGGTAATTATAATTTAAAAAGAAAACCATTTTTTCAACAAGTTATTGTTTAACTTACACAAAGACACATTAGTTCTTATAAATCAAACAAAAAAACAGACGTCGCAATACATTTTTTTCATCTCACAAGCCTAACAAAACATGACGTAATTTATGAGTGCCGCATTCCAAACAAAAGAACGGGTTTGTTTACACTTCCATTGTCAGAAGTCACAACGCCTTGTACTTTGAACTATATTTTAATAATAATTTTTGGTTTACATACTTGACACCAACACAGTTTCAGCTGTTACAAGTCATCAGTTAATTAGTATAAAATAAACAAAGCAGACACTTAAAAACAGGCGTAAAAACAGCCACTCAAACATTGCATCACAGTTTATATTTTGTTGCCTCAATTTGAAATATTTTTTAACATTCTATATGTTGAAGATATTTACAAAACATTAGGCATATAAAAAATGCATGCTGTCTAACAAAAACATTAATTAAAATCAATAATCAAAACGAACAATTTCACTAAAAAATCTAGTAAACAACGGCGCTGATTGGTCAAGCGCGTCGACGGCATTGAAATCCGGCTCTATGATTGGGCCAGCGGCAAGCCGCGGCAATTCTCATTGGTCGGGGCTCACGAAAGTTTTACGTATTTAGAATTTTGAATTGAACACAACCAAAATACGATAATATTAAAATTAAACGCCTAACATATATAATACGATACATAAAGAACACACGTAATAGCCATAGTTTGCATTTCTATCAATAATTAGTGCCAAAATACCGCGAAATGTATCAGCGTCTCTTCAACGGTTTTTCATGTTTGTTGAAATGACTATTTCTGGCCGAAATCTCTAACAATTAGACTGTTTCTACATTCAAACATGTTTATTACTTACCCAGGCATGACGAAAACACAACACAATACCACACAACGCACTATATCACACACTATAGCACACAGAACATTTTTTGTTCTAATCTGTGACGACCAGTTGGCGCGCGGCGCCCTTCGCAACTGAGGAGCGGTATATTGGTCAGTTAGAAGTTTCGTTCGTTGTTGAACTGTGGCAAAATGTCTTTCTTGTTCTTTCTCCTAGACTCTGTGCAAATTTGAGCGAGATAGAAACAAGTTCATCATTAAAATTATGTCAAATACGAACGCAGAGACTACTCGGCCACTTTGGCCGAGCCACAGATCTGGCTTATTTTTTTGCTCGGCCAATTTGGCCGTCCCACAGACAAGGGGGTATGGTACAATATAGAACACAATGCATACTCGTACGCGCGATTGACGTCAGCGTAGGAGGAATTCAAGCGTTAACGGAATTCGTCACGTCTTCCATTGTTTTGGTACGAATAAAACAAGTGACAAATTCATGGCGTTAACGTGACAATCCTCTGAATGTCACACTCCAAAATGTATTAAAGGAATGTGTATCTTGATCTTCACACGATTTTATTATTTTAGACTATTAAGGTAAGCTAGACCTAAAAGTCATTTAATGGCACCCACGAACTGGAAAAAATTGAGCGTTGGGCACCTATCACCACATAACTAGGTGAACTGATAGAATAACCAGGTTGCCATTGAAGTTAGGTATGCCCTAACATTATCGAAGTCAAAATCTATGGGCAGGCCTCTCTAAACAGCAAGATGTCATTCGTCATTCTGGACAAGACCAGAATTGTCTAGGATTTGCTTGGAAAGTACACAATGAAATAAGACAGTTTTCAAACACACTTAAATGCATCGAATCAAAAAACTAGAACTGTTGAATTTCCTTAAAACTTTTGAGCGTCAAATTACCTGCAACAGTTCTTTATTCCGTTTCTCTACACACACATGCATGGCAGTGAGTCCCTGGCTGTTCCACACAGAGGCAGACGCACCATCCTGCAGCATTAGTTCTACGGCCGCTTCGCTCCCCAGTTCTACCGCTGTATGTAGCGGAGTGTCTAGAGGGTTATTTTTGTGATAGCACCTCGTGAACTTGCCTCCAGCTTTCAATAGTAATTTGACTGTTTCATTGAAACTGAAAATAAAAGTTACATTCATAACTTTCTTTCCTATCCCAGTTTTAAAACACGTTTTTTTAGTAAGGTTCCCATTGCTGATACACACGGCCTCCTCTCTATGAGAGGGAATGTACTATAATCCACCACGCGGGCCCAGTGCTGGATGGTAGATGTCACATGTCTTCGAATTTTTGGTTCTAGGACATGCCGGTTTCCTCACGATGTTTTTTACTTCACCGTTTTGAGAACAGTGGTGATGACATAAATTACACAAAGTAATTCGCCTGCCTGCACAAAGTATTTCAAACTTGCTGTTTTTATGTCGGGGCCGTCACCACTGGGCCACCGCTGCTTCGTGAGGTGACTTACTTATTAACATCAATTTTGTATCCAGAACGATGTGCACAGCCAGCAACGTCCAGTGGAGTCCTACAAAGCAGATCTTGCGCGCTCACGTCGGCGCCGGCGGCGAGCAGTAACTGCACGCAATGATGCTGTGCGCGGGCAGTGGCTGCGTGCAGCGCCGTCCATCCTTGCTGGAACAGTGGCAACTGGCCGCACAAAAAATAAACTATTTCATCCAGTAGACAGATCGGATCGGGCAACAATTTTTGGTCACTTCAATAGACACGTAATATTTTTGAAAAAAAAATGATCAACTAATTCTTTTTACAATAAATATTACGCATCTAACTATTGGGACACAGGCCACTTTTCTTTCTCCTTTCTGTGAGAGTAGTAAGCCGCAACCACTACTCACTACGCGGGCTCAGTGTGGGTTCGTAGATGTCACAATATGACATGGTATTAACATTTTTGGTTCTAGGTTTCCGCAATATTTTTATTTACTTCACCGTTTTGAGAGCAGTGGTGATGAAATTATTTACACAAAGCACTCACAATTTCTTTAATATTTCTACAGTTGTGCTCCAAGCCGTCGCTCCATTCACCCGGCAGGGTGGACTCGATGTTAAGACGACACGGTACGTTCGTCAACTTATTCACCGGTAGACTACGTCTCGTAACTTCTTCCACGGTTTCAGGTGACAATACGACATGATCTACCACACTTTTCCTCAGAGCTGAAAATAAAATGACACATCTTTGATTTCGACAACCATAATAAAAAAAAAACTGACGCTCCATTATGGGTCTCATAGAGAGTTAAAAATATTACTCAAGGTACTTCGTTAAACGTAGTAGAAAAAAAAGAAAATCCCCTATGGAAAGAAATTGATTGTCTCGCAACAAATCAATATACCTTCGGGAAAGTTCAGCAGTAAAGCAATCTGCTTTACGTTTCCAGCCCAGGCGGCTAAGTGGAGCGGTGTTCTGCCCTGCTTGTCGGACCTAGAGCTATCTGCTCCCGACCTGAGCAGCAGGTCTAGGGCGTCGTGGTCATGCATGGCTGCGATGTGACACGCTGACACGTGGTTTAGACGGCACGTCGCATTTGCATTAGCACCCATTGCCATCATTCTAGAACAAATAATCTCTATTTACAATATCATCATCATCATCATCATTTCAGCCGAAAGACGTCCACTGCTGGACATAGGCCTCCCCCAAGTGTCGCCACATTAACCGGTCCTGCGCAACTCGCATCCAGCGGATTCGGTAACCTACAATATTATATGGGATATTATTTACAGTTATCTAAAGCTAGCTTCAAAGTGACCCGGGCATTTTGTGGAGGTTTCGTTATCTGTGTTGCCAAATTAGCAACCACTTAAAGAGTGTTGCGAAAAGTGAACATGACCGGATCACTAACTTTTTTGTATTGCTCGTCTAATACACAAAATATACGAGAAAGTCTTGCACTGGAAAAAGATATGGCTGGATATGGCAAAGTTTGACAAGGCTGATTGCGGGCGACCATTTAATCTGCCATATTTTTTACCGTATGAGTTTTTTTTTATTGCCAAATGGGCCTGCTCTTGATCTCGATCACGCCTGATGGAAAGCGATGGATATAGATTTTCGCTAATAATGATTTAACAAGATAATAAAAACTAGTATTTTCATCTATCATTTACAAAAATGGGAAAAACTTTAGTCGACAATCAAAATTGGTAATGTCTCGGGCATATTGCTCTCAGACCTGATAGTCGCTAAAACTGAAGGGTTCTGGAAGAGCAACCGCTTGGTGGACGGCGCAGCGTTGGAAGGGCACTCACAAGCGGGACCATTGACCTGGTAAAAGGTGGCTTTAATGTGCACGGAGGCCCTCCAAATTGTACTCGTGTTTGCATTGCGTATTGCGTTGCATATAATCTGTACCAAGTTTCACGTGTGAGTACCAGTACGTTGCAAGTCACGTCGCGGTTTCTCTTGGCATACTCGGAACCATTTTTTTCTGCTGTTGCTGTTGCAATATGCATGTGACTTGTGCGCGTGTTTGTAGCTTTTGGGGAACGGGTTATTTCTGACCTGCTCATAAACGCGGTGTCACCTCCCGGAATCGATTCTATAAGTCGTGTGTTCAGCTTGGTTACGTGTGTCGTGCTTCGTCTCATCGTAAGAGTTCCTTCCAGGATCTCCAAAGTGTTCACAGTTAGGTTCGTTGCAAAGGCTGCCGGGAAGATCGGCTTAGCTGTCGTACCATTCCTACTGGCTGTTGGAACGTCCAACCTAAAAAAAAACAGTCTTGAGTAGATACCAACATTTCGACGGGTCTTTAGTAGATGATGGTTCATGGAAACGGGCCAATGGAATAACGCGGGATTAAAAAAAATCGAGCGGTTGACTGTTGACCTAGAAATCTTTGAGACCGAAGAGACACATACCGGATTCCATGTCTATTGTCCAAACTCCTGGACTTCAGCTGACGCTGCAGTCCTGGGTCCAAAAAACTATTGTCTTCATCCTTTGAAAGTTCTTGACCTAAAATATTAAGAGTATCAAATTCTGTCTTCGACTTCATGGGATTTATGAGATCATTTAGACTTGCCCTCAACTCTAAGGTTTAGGGAGTGGAAAAAAGCCAAATTTTCTAATAGTAGGCTTGTGCCTAAAATCGAATTATTCCGTCAGTTGGATTATCAAAAAATATTTGACACGTATTTTTTTTTTTGTTACGTAAACCAAAATTGTCGAAGAAACAACGCTTTTAAAATTCTCAATACGTCACGCCGTGCTATAATTATTAGTGCGTTGTGACGTCACGAGCCCCCACTCCCGAGTTTTGATGCGTTTTATCTTTGTCAATATTCATTGTCCATTATTTTCCAATACTTTAGCTGACGGACTAAATAGATTTGCAATTTATTGATGGTGGAAACTAGCCTATTGTTATAATTGACAAATTCTAATAATGCTATCAGAATTTGAACAACTTCGGCTGTCCCGATTTTCGTCTTCCATAAAGACTTATGCCCGACTCATCACTGTTCCTACTCATCATCAAAAAACAAAAGATCGCGATTCAGAAATTATTCTTCCCAGAAACAGAGTCAAATGGTATTCAACCATTCTCACTTATTTTTGGATGAGTCACACTTGACCACAAAATTATGATGCCAAAATTGTTTTGATTAAAAAAGAGATAAAGTTGCAGAACGTATCCGTGTATTCTTCCTAATTAATATTATGAATACAAAAGTAAGTTTGTTTGTTACCTTTTCACACCTAATCCACTGAACCGATAATCCTGAAAATTTTGCGAGAGTGTTAAAGAACCCTTAACGTAGCCGAAAGGTTCTTGTTTTCCTCGTCATTGCCATATTTTTTTTTTAGTCTACGCCATACCAATATCTCCGTAACTAGAATGTTCCCAACAAGGAAACATTACACAAAACAGCAGCTTACTTTGTTATCCTGAAGTATTTGTCTTGTTATTTTCCTATTAATGACGTATTATGTGGATTTAAACATAAAGTATTATTAACAATTTATGCTACAATGATAACGTTATTATGTTAATTTTCCTCATTTATGGAATGGTTAAGCAGATTGTTTTAAGACTTCACGGTTTATAAGAAAGAAAGAAAACATATTTACTTGTCACAGGGACATGACGTGCTGCATACAGAATTAGAAAAAATTAATAAATAATAAACATACAACGCATTACAAACATTTAGAATACAACAGAACAGAACAAAAACAAAAAAAAATGACAACTTGCTCTACTAACTCAGTTATCACACATTATCGGGAGCTCGATATAAATAACAAACACAGAAGATATCCCGTAAGTGACAATATAAGTTTATAGGAGAGCCATTCAATATTTCTGTCAGCTAAAAACTAGCCCAAAAACTGGCAACATTGTCACGTGGCATGTTGCGTCTAAGAAATTCATGACAAAAAACCCGGTAACAGTTATCCGTACCTGAATATCGAATCTAGCAACTCATCTTTAGAAATAACGCTTGCGACCACTACGAACCCAGTATGTAATTGGGCTTGAGCGGACAGATAAGCAGGTAGTGGAACTAACTCGGCAAATAAAATATGTGTATTGATACATGTTTTGAGTATGAATGTGGATGGGTATAATATGAGTAGAGGAAGACCAAAGAAACGATGCATGAACTGTGTAAAGAATGATATGACAAGAAAAGTGGTGTCTGATGAGATGACGTGTAATAGAGAAGTATGGAAGAAGAAGACATGCTGCGCCGACCACAAATGAATAGAGGGGATATGAAGGATAAGGGCAATAAAATGATGATGATGATGATGGTACCTGAATCACGTGGAGTGTGATAAGTTACACGTTTTGCTTGACTGTTAGTCTGTTTTGTCCGCAACATCGCCATAATTCGTGCACTATAGTCTCGAAACACGTAAATACTGATTTACTCTTAGTCAATAATTGTTTATTGTTATTCAAAATAGTATAATTTTCCTTATTAATATCCCTAGAAGACAAATAAATGACATTAATTGTGACTCATTTAAGTAAAAAAAAAAAATACTTACCTTATGGAATCCGCTGGATGCGAGTCGCACGGGACCGGTCAATGTGGCGATGCTTGGGGAGCCTATGTCCAGCAGTGGACATCTGCAGGCTGAAATGATGATGATGACTTACCTTATCTTTTCTTTGGCTTTCCTGTCCCACTCCATTCGTCAACATTGTAACGTTACATTTTCCTGGATAGGATCCACAAAACTGTAAGGTCACTCTGAGCACTCACCTACCTAACTTTCAGTCTGGAGCGGAGCACTATTAAAAGAAATAAAGGGGACGAGTTATAAGAATTTATTAACAAAGATAATCTAAAGGCTGGAGCTACTTAATTACTAATGCCAGTGAAGCTGGCGGAAAGTACTGAAGATGAAACGCAGAATGGAATAAATAACTGAAGAACGTCCGTCTTCAGACTGTGGAGGAGGACCGAGGAACCATCAACTCTCAGGCCGTAGAGAAGGGCCGAGGGCATCTGTCTTCAGACGGTGGTGGACGGCCGAGGACCGTCAATCCTCAGGCCGTAGGAGGAGGGCCGAGGGCATCCGTCTTCAGACGGTGGTGGATGGCTGAGGACCGTCAATCCTCAGGCCGTAGGAGGAGGGCCGAGGAGCATTAAATCTTCATCAGGCTTGTGTAGCTCAAGCATCAAGGTTTCCAGGTGTTCTTGGTGAGGGTGCGGCACGGAGAGAGGCCGACTTAAAACCGAAGAATAAGGGAACTGCCCTTTTAAATATATTTATATGGAGCTTCTCAGAGGTGTTCCTGCTCTCAGCTCTGAACGTAGACTGCCCATTCCACCACCAGGCTCCTGTCAACTCCAGATATTTACATTTTAAAATTAGAAAATTATTAAAAAGAAAATCGAATGAGGTCGATGTGATTTACCTATACAACCTACAACTAGCTCCGGCAATAAATTAAAAATAAAACTAGGGTTGCCACTAACTGACATCACAAAAGTAAACAAAGATTTAATAAAGATAAAAACTTAAATAACATGAATTACAAGGTAAAAAGGCCAAAGCCGTTGCTAAGCCTCCAAGAAATGACCATGAAGCTACCTAGGGAGGACGAATGCTTAAATTTTCAGGTTAATAATATCCAAAAATGTAAGTAAAAAACATGTAAAAGACATACACATTACAACATTCATGTCCATCACTCTATTGGGTCACATGCGTTTTATCTCTCCTCATTACATGTCCACACCAAGACAAACGACAAAGAACGATCGTATACAAGTCGTATAAAAATATAATAATAAATAGATATTATAGCGTAATTTGATTGAACGTGTTCTAACTTTGTCCGACACATGAATTACATCAGGGGGCCTGCCACCATTTCTTATAACATTATTGCTTTATGACCCAAAGTAGGATATTGCTGTAGGAGGGATGTACCAGATTCTCTCTTTCTAAATATAACGCAACTTCACACTTGTAATCCCCGAAGGGTTAGGCAGAGGTGTACATAATAGTACACCCACATTTCACCAGTTTTGTTAAAGTCCCATATAACAATGGTTCCCTTATTACATGTTGCACAGTTCCAGGCTCCGTGGTTTGTACTGAGATATTTCTGATGGGAAAACCCAATAACACTTTGTCCGACCCGGGAATCGTACCCAAGACCTCATGCGCGCTTGCGGCCATTAGACCACCGAGGCAGTCTTTCTTAATATTTATAATGTAAACACAATTGTATATCCACTCGAAATTGCTCATTAACATAATTGTATATTTGAGTTGACTATTACTCATACTGTGTCGAACTGTTAAAGTTGACATTAAACATGTCCCAATCACCAAGAATTTTATCACCTAAAGTCCTTTATAATCGTCTGGAAAAAGATTTCCAAAAAATCGTGCATGCGTTCATTTATCCACTATACTTCTTTTTGACTCCAAAATATAGACTGCAAAATAACCATATTTATCCAAATGGCAAAATATATCAAGTGTTTGCGTTTTTTCTACTCTTAATCATGAACGCGTTGTGTATACTGAAGATGTTCACCATGGACTTTGTTAAGGATATCAAGATAAAGTTTCGATATGATAGTTTTTCCTTGTTTGTCACCTCCTACTTCGTTACTAGTTCCCTTGGATTCACGTTAAATTTCATTCTGGATATCGTGCATAAGGACAACTATGTCTTACTTATTTTGACGTTGCAAACTATACATACGAACATAGACTTCAGAAAGAGTATAAGGAGTTGTATCATTTGGAACTGGATCTCGATCACCATAATTATCACTGTCATGATTACCCTTATTGCAATGTATTTTGCATGTTTTGATACTTACACAATCGGTAATTTCATAGACACTGTTTGTGACTTAATGTATACTGCATTTGATGTTCATTTTGTAATAATCATCCGAATTATAATATTGTTAAAGACGTATCTAGATGAGTGGATTAAGGAAATTAAGCAATTGAATAGTGAACGTTGTATAAAATTGCTTGAGATATACCAAAATATTTTCAAAGTTTATTATCTGCACAATAAAATTTTTCAGGTATCGGTAAGTATTATATCATGTGAGTTTCTTAGATCAATTCTTATTTGAGTTGTAATGTTCCTGTATATTATTATAATAGATGTAAAATTATCCTCAACAAAACCGAAAGACACGTGTTCTCCCCGTCTTGCGATAACTTTTTGTTCTAGACCATTCCTGGAAACCTTCTAGTTACGGAGATATTGGGGATCACATGATGATTTTTTTGAAAGAAGTTTTTAATGTTGTAAAATTAGTTTAAATATCTTCACAACATCCATCAGCACGATGTATTGAGTGCGTTACCGTAACAAGTGATTTTTCACCAAAAAAAAAATGGTTTCCGAGAAATATATTATTTTTTGGAAAGTTACTTAGTCTGATTTACAGAATGCTTGGCTGACGGCTTTGTGAAGGGTCCGTTTACACCCTGTATAAACTGTACCCTGTACCCTGTCTGTTTCTGTACCCTGTAGAAACGATTTAGTTTATTTTTCTGTGTACATTGTTCATAGGGTGGACAGACGATAATCAGCGCATTGTATGCCTTTTCTTACGTTTGCAGACTTTATATCAAACATATAGCGCTTTTCATCGCGCTCTATGTTACGTTAACTTTATTATACGCCCACACGTACCAGGAGAACTGGAACACGATGTAAGGTTATGAATAATACTTAATAATAATAATTCGATGATCGGTTCAAGAGATTTTTTAAAATAATTTTAGTGTGTGTTTAACTTAATTAATCACAGTTTTTTCTTCGTTTCTCAGGAACGGTTTAAAAAGATCACGTTAATTTTGTGGATCGTAAAGGATTTAACACTAATAGTTATACACGGAGTTTACTGTGAAAAATTCTACATAACTGTTGAGGAAGCTAAAACAGCGTGTATACAGCTTTTGAAAAACAAGACTTACCCAAGTAAGATGACATACATACATATTAACCTCACACCTTTTTCCCATGGGGGTAAGCAGAAACCACATAACGCCACCTGCTGCGATCCTTGCATACTTCTTGGGACTCATCCACGAACCAGCCATCGCGGTGCGCGTCCAGGTAATCTCGCCACCTCTCTCTGGGCCGGTCACCCATGGCGTCCATAGTCCGGAGAAAGAGGGAATGGGAAGCCGTCACCTACTTCTGCGAAGCAGTCGTGCTAGCGAAGGAGGTGGCAGAACGTGAGAGGGAGAGAACCTCACGTCCCAGCCGCCGCAGGAGAAGGCCTGTGCGTCGAAGGGCCACGTGGTGGCACACGGCCACCGTAGGCGCAGGCCTGTGGACGGTGAGTCGGCTAGCTCGCCATCCATCCGTCTTATGACGGCAGGTCGTGTCGACGGCTCGTTCGTGTTCCACGCGCGCGTCAAAGAGATGTCAGCACACAGAAAGGGGTCTGCAAGGGCCGATGTCTGCTGGGGCTGCGGCACTGTTCAAAAGAGAT
Source organism: Xestia xanthographa (assembly GCA_905147715.2). NCBI lineage: Eukaryota > Metazoa > Arthropoda > Insecta > Lepidoptera > Noctuidae > Xestia > Xestia xanthographa. The sequence continues at coordinate 36,126 of LR990644.1, read as the reverse complement.
ACCACGACACTGGAACACAAAAGGTGAAGAAAGAACATGGATGGGTAGTCAGTCAAAGTGGTTGTGGGTTGTTTAGTCAGTACAAGTCTGACACTCCCTTCTGCCCCACCCAGAGCTGGAGGAGTCATTTGATGACATACCATCCAAAAAAAAAGGCAAGTCATCCATGGTGTGGAGACTTTCGCCCAGCAGTTGTTATGCATGCTGCTTACATGACCTGCCCAATTCCATTTGAGCCTAGCAGCTGATTTGCCTACGTCAAAATATTCTGTTTTGGAGCGCAGCGTTATGGTTTGTATGTTGTGTTATCTTCTTTCCACGTTCATACTTCTAAATATATCATAACATCACGCCTGTAATCACCGAAGGGTTCGGCAGAGATTTACTCGTATATCGCCAGTTCAAGTCCCTAGTAAAAGGGTGCGAGCCTATTGCCATGGGGTGCGATGTCAGAAGTCCTCCATGTGTGTCTGGCGGCTGCTGGTCCCCCTCGATACGTCTGGAGGGAAGAGCAGCTGCTGGGCCGGTACACCCTGGACAAGGCGGTATCCTTCTCCGGGGAATGAGAGGAAATGAGAGTTTCCTTTTATCCCCCGGGGAATGTGACCGCCGCGGCTAATGATTCTGACAAAAGTAGGGTCCTTTCACCAACGGACCAACGGGGCGTTCCTCTGCGTGACCCTCTGTAAAGCAGAGGGCACAGCTGAGGAATGAGGGCGGGCTCGGTGTGCACTCATCCTGCCTCTGAGCAGACAGAGAAGGATCCGTCCTCCTCTGTCGCCGCCAATCTCGTAATCTGGCTATCGAAGAGCTGTGGATCACGTCTCGCAGTTTCGATAGGGGACCGAGGGTCTTGGCTTAACCGCCCGGACCGCGAGGTAGAAAACCTCTATAAAAAGTTACCCCGAATCCCAAGTGGCGACGCACCGCCATACATACCCATGTATGGCTGACGGGTGTTCCATGGAACAAATCAGTCGCTAGTGCACTCCTCGCCAGGGTACCTGCAGACCCCCATGGCGAATAATAAATACTTAAATCTGCTCTTCTAGGTACAGGGGTCTCTGCCTAGATTGTATCTTATTTCCCCCATTCTAGTGGGATTAGTATGGAAGAATTAAATAAAACAAAAAACAACACCGCCGGCAACGGCAAAACAGAGGAGAGGAGGGATGCGGGGTCGGAGTCCGACGTCGCATCCAGCGATGCGAGCGCGGGAGGCTCAGAGAGCTCCCGCCGCGCGAGGGCCGGGACGCCTGCGGAGAACAGCAAGTTCTTCCGCAAGCGGCCCAGGCGGGATGGCGACCGGGGGTCGTCATCCGGAGAGGAAAAGGCCTCGGCCCGAAAAATTCCCACCAATAAGCGTGGTGGGATCCGGGGCAAGGACAGGAGACTCTCTGTCTCCGCGAGGTCCGAGAGGTCAGCAAGGCTGGCCGAGGAGGGGCGCCATCCGGGCAATATTGCTCCCGGATCGGGCAACGAGGCGGGTGCACCTGGCGGCTCCGAGTTGGAGCGTAAGGCCAGGTTCACAAAGGCGGTGGAAGCCGCGATAAGGGGTGTGGCCTTGAAGGTGAAGACATCTTCAAAACTCAAGGCCATACCCGGGGCTTCCGCCTCCATCATGGCGGCAGCGGAGGCCAATTTTGCGGGGCCTACCCCTCCTCCTCCTCCGATAGGTGGAGAAGAGGTGGCCAAACTACGCGTGGAGTTGGCCCGCCTGACGGCTGCCATGGAGGTTCTCCAAAAGGAGAATGCCAAGCTCCACGCAGACCTGGCCAGTCTGCGCGAGGCCGGCACCCGCGCTGCGCCTCCGAATGGGAGCCATCACCAGCAGCAGCAGCGACAAGCCGAGCCCGTGCCGGTGGAGAACCAGGTCCTGAACCTGGTTCGGCAGGAGCTGGCGTCCTTCCAGGCGCGGTTCTCCGTCCTGGAGGGAATCGTCTTGCGCCCCCCACTGGGTGCAAACAAGGCAGCCGCGGGCCCGAGCACGATGCCGAGCACGGCGTCATACGCGGCTGCTGCGGCTGCCACACCCGGGCCTGGGCCGTCGAGCCAGTCCTCCGGCAGAGCTGTGGCACCCCCCCCTGGAAAGTCGGCTCCGGCGAAATCGGCGCCGACTAAGAAGGCGCCCAGGAGGAGGAAGGGCAAGGCGGCCGCACAGGCGGTGACTGTGCCGGCGCCAGCGCCAGTGGCAAATGGGCCAGCGGCGAGTGGGCAAGCACCAGCGGCACGCCAGCCACCGCCACCGCCACTGCCCTCCCAGGCCCCTACACCTTCTTCGGCTGAAGCCGGATGGCAGGTAGTCGGGGAGAAACAGAAGGGGCGGAAGGCGGCCAAAAAGGCCCGTAATGAGGAGCGGCAGCGCCAGCACAGGGCGCGGAAGATCGCGGCTAGGCTCCGCGCCCCGAAGACCGCAGCTGTAGTGATTACACTACAGCCGGACGCGGAAAAGAGGGGCGTGTCCTACCGCGACCTGCTGGCAAAGGCGAAGGAGACGGTGGATCTCGGAGAGCTCGGGATCACCGGGGGCCTCCGGCTTAAAGTCACCGCGACAGGGGCTCGTATGCTGGAGATCCCCGGCGAAACCAGCGGGTCGTCCGCTGACGCTCTGGCTGAAAAGCACAGAGCGTCCCTGAACGCGGACGACGCCCGAGTGTCCAGACCCGTTAGATGCGTAGACCTGCGCATCCTGGGTCTGGACGACTCAGTGACCAAGGAGGAGGTGGTGGCCGCCGTCGCCAAGTCCGGTGGGTGCCCTGCTGAGCAGGTCAGGGCAGGCGCCCTACGTCCGGACGTCACGGGTATGCATACCGTTACGGAATGCTGCCCCGTGACGGCGGCCAAAACAATAGTGGAGGGCCGTAGGCTACTGGTGGGCTGGGTTTCAGCGCAGGTAAAGCTGCTGGAGCCCAGACCTCTGAGGTGCTATCGCTGCCACGTGGGACACCACGTGTCAGTACAGTGCGCCTCGGAGGTTGACCGCAGCGGACTCTGTTTCCACTGCAGTCAGCCCAGTCATGTGTCCGCAGCTTGCTGCGCCACGCCGCACTGCGGTGCATGTGCGGCGGCCGGCAAGCCGGCCGATCACCGGGCTGGGAGCAAGGCCTGCGCTCCGCCAACCAAGGCCACCAGAGGCAAGGGAAGGCCCTCCACCGCCACCACCACCGTTGCCACCGCCGCAACCGCAACTGCCACCGCTGCCGCCGCTGCCGCTGTCACCGCCGCAGAGGGGCCCTCGCAGGGGGCCAGGGAGGAAGCGGTAATGGAGTGCCAATAACGGCCCCATTACGCTTCCTCCAAGCGAACATCAACCACTACGCCTGCGCTCAGGATCTGTTGCTCCAGAGCATGGCGCAGTGGTTGATCAACATTGCTGTGGTCGCTGAGCCGTATTTCGTCCTGCCCAGGGAAGACTGGGTGGTGGACCTTAGCGGCTCAGTGACCATAGTGTCGTCGGCCGCCGCCGGTACTCCAACCCTTGAAAATGTCAGGAGGGGTTTGGGGTGCGTAGCAGCCCGGTTCGGGGAGATCGTAGTGGTGGGTGTCTACTTCTCCCCGAGCCGAACTCTCGCCGAGTTCCACAACTCTCTCGCAGAGTTGAGTGTTGTCGTTGGAAACCATTCCCTCCCCGTGCTTGTCCTCGGGGACTTCAATGCCAAAAACTTGGCTTGGGGTTCTCGTTGCACAGACGTGCGGGGAAGGATGGTGGAAGACTGGGCCCTGGAGAAGGGCCTGGTCATGCGGCGCGAGTTGGTAGTGGACATTTCGTTCACTAGCCCCGCTCTGTCGCCGCGTGTTATTGACTGGCGTGTTATGGAGGGGGTGGAGACCTATTCCGACCACCGGTACATCCGGTTCGATGTCTCCACCCAGACCTCAAGCGCGCCGGTCCAACAGGCCCCGACTGGACCGCGTTGGGCGCTGAAGCAGCTGGACCGGGAGCTCCTCCTGGAAGCCTCGATCGTGCTGGCCTGGGTGACATCACCGGACAGGCCTGCCGACGTCAACAATGAGGCAGGATGGTTCCAGGAGGCCATGTCCGATATATGTGACGTGGCAATGCCCCGAGTCCGGCCAGGAAGCACCCGGCGTCAAGTGTACTGGTGGTCGCGTGAGCTGACGTCTCTGCGCGAGGCGTGCGTGGCTGCGCGACACCTGTACGCCAGGCATCGTAGGCTCCGCATCCGCCCACCCGATGCGGCAACCATTGAAGCGGAGCTTTATGAGGGGTACAGAGCGGCGAAGACCGCCCTCCGCGAGGCTGTCCTATGGGCCAGGGACCTGGCCCGCAAGGAGTTGCTAGGGACTCTCGACAGAGATCCGTGGGGGCGCCCTTACAAATTGGTGCGGGATAAACTCCGCCCCTGGGCCCCCCCACTGACGCAGAGTCTCCGGCCTGAGCTCGTGGAGGACGTGGTGAGCACTCTGTTCCCTTCGCGAGGGGATCATCCACCCCCGCCTATGGCTCCGCCACCTGCAATGCTGGAAGCGGACCAACAGGACGACGATGACAACGCTCCAGAAGTGACTAGACCGTGAAGTGGAAGTAGAGTAGTAGAGTAGAAGTGGGTAGACCTGAGAGTGGCGGTACGCAGGCTTAGTGCCAAAAATACCACCCCGGGACTCGTCTCATGACGACAGGCCGTGTCGACGGCGCGTTCGTGTTCCACGCGCGCCTCAAAGAGAGTCAGCAAAAGGGAAGGGACAAAGAGGAAAAAAAAAATAAAAAACATAAAAAAAAATGCCTGTTGCCATCAACTGGGCACAAATTCAGACTCCGTGGCTACTGCAGCACTTTGCCCGACTCGAAATCGATCCCAGGACGGTCGCGGTTGCAGGTAGTCAGGGGCCCGAAAGTCAGACAACTAAATGTCGGTGAACTTAGCAGATCATTTCCCAGCAGAGCATGAAAAAACGTGAGTTCTATTTGCATGCAGCATAGTTCTAGAGTTCCTGATACTTTTCAGAAATAGTTCTGCCCTTTTTCAGGAAAAAAAGTCAAACAAAAATATGATCTGCTAACTTCCGGTAGCAGATCATTTTTTCCAAAACTAAAATTTTGAAAGTGTTTTAGCCGCACAAAGATGAGTTCTATAGTTCCTAATAATTTTTTGATATAGTTCTGTGACTATAAAATAAAAAAAAATAAAAAGAAACATAGTAACTTAAAACCAGAAAAAAGTCGATATTATACATACAAATGGCAATAATTACATAAAACGTGGATTCTCATAGATTTTTCTAGGCACGATCTGTAGTTTAGACGTCGAAGTAACAATTAAAATCTTATGTGAAAAAAAAACTCGATCTAAAGTGTAACCAGAGCATGGCTGAAGCCTTAGATTAGCGAAAATAATGATAGAATTCTATGTTTGAATCATAAAGTTAAAAATAAATTAAGTATAGTATTCCGGACAGACAACTCTTCAGTTTTAAATACATCAATAACAGGGCTACTAAAACTCATGGCAAGAACTCCTAGAATTCGTACTAAAGTATCAGCAGAGCATGGTTGAAAATTAAGATTAGCAAAAATCATGAACAGATTTTGTGTTCGCATATGAAAATCAATAATTAATTACGAGTAGCACAAAGAAACTAGAACTCCACGGTTTCTGATACTCTATTATAAACGCTATCAAATAACATGAAAAGTAACCCTAGAACTCACACTCAGATATCAGCAGAGCATGGTTGAACATTTAGGTTTGCAGAAAGAAAGGCCAGATTTAGTGTTTGCATAAAAAAAACTATAATTAATTTTGAATAGTATTAAGGACCTAGAACTCCACGGTTTCAGATACCTTAATAGTAGTTGTATAAAAAAACATAACAAGTAAACCTAGAACTCACACTGATGTATCAGCAGAGCATGGTTGAAGATTTATATTTGCAGAAATCATGAACAGATTTCGTGTTCGCATAAAAAAATCTATAATTAATTTTAAATAGTATAAAGGACATAGAACTCCACGGTTTCTGGTACATAATTATAAATGCTATCAAACTATTGGAAAAGTAAGCCCGGAACTCACACTCAGATATCAGCAGAGCATGGTTGAACATTCAGGTTTGCAGAAAGAAAGGCCAGATTTAGTGTTTGCATAAAAAAAATCTATAATTAATTTTGAATAGTATAAAGGACATAGAACCCCAGGGTTTCTGATACCTTAATAGTAGTTGTATAAAAAAAACATAACAAGTAATCCTAGAACTCACACTGAGATATCAGCAGAGCATGGTTGAAGATTTATATTTGCAGAAATCGTGAACAGATTTCGTGTTCGCATATAATAATCAATAAATAATTACAAGTAGCACTAAGGACCTAGAACTCCAGGGTTTCTGGTACATTATTATAAATTCTATCAAACAATTTGAAAAGTAAGCCCAGAACACACACTCAGATATCAGCAGAGCATGGTTGAACATTAAGGTTTGCAGAAAGAAAGGCCAGATTTAGTGTTTGCATAAAAAAATCTATAATTAATTTTGAATTATATTGAGAACCTTGAACTCCTCGGTTTCAGATACCTTAATAGTAGTTGTATAAAAAAAAAAAATAAGTTAACCTAAAACTCACACTCAGATATCAGCAGAGCATGGTTGAAGATTTGATTTGCAGAAATCATGAACAGATTTCGTGTTCGCATATAATAATCAATAAATAATTACAACTAGCACTATGGACCTAGAACTCCACGGTTTCTGGTACATTATTATAAATGCTATCAAATAACATGAAAAGTAACCCTAGAACTCACACTCAGATATCAGCAGAGCATGGTTGAAGATTTGATTTGCAGAAAGAATGGCCAGATTTAGTGTTCGCATAAAAAAATCAATCATTAATTTTAAGAAGTATTGAGGACATAGAACTCCTTAGTGTCAGATACTGTAATAGAAGTTCTATGGAAAACCATGAAAAATAAACCTAGAACTCACACTGAGGTATCAGCAGAGCATGGTTGAAGATTAAGATTTGCAGAAATCATGAACAGATTTCGTGTTCGCATATAATAATCAATAAATAATTACAAGTAGCACGAGGGACCTAGAACTCCACGGTTGCTGATACTCTATTATAAACGCTATCAAATAACATGAAAAGTAACCCTAGAACTTACACTCAGATATCAGCAGAGCATGGTTGAACATTTAGGTTTGCAGAAATCATGAACAGATTTCGTGTTCGCATATAATAATCAATAAATAATTACAAGTAGCCAAGGGACCTAGAACTCCAAGGTTTCTGATACTCTATTATATACGCTATCAAATAACATGAAAAGTAACCCTAGAACTCACACTCAGATATCAGCAGAGCATGGTTGAAGATTTGATTTGCAGTAAGAATGGCCAGATTTAGTGTTCGCATAAAAAAATCAATAATTAATTTTGAATTATATTGAGGACCTAGAACTCCACGGTTGCAGATACCTTAATAGTAGTTGTATAAAAAAACATATTAAGTAAACCTAGAACTTACACTGATGTATCAGCAGAGCGTGGTTGAAGATTAAAATTTGCAGAAATCATGAACTGATTTCGTGTTCGCATATAATAATCAATAAATAATTACAAGTAGCACGAGGGACCTAGAACTCCACGGTTTCTGATACTCTATTATAAACGCTATCAAATAACATGAAAAGTAACCCTAGAACTCACACTCAGATATCAGCAGAGCATGGTTGAACATTTAGGTTTGCAGAAATCATGAACAGATTTCGTGTTCGCATATAATAATCAATAAATAATTACAAGTAGCACGAGGGACCTAGAATTCCACGGTTTCTGGTACATTATTATAAATGCTATCAAACGATTTGAAAAGTAAGCCCGGAACTCACACTCAGATATCAGCAGAGCATGGTTGAACATTTAGGTTTGCAGAAAGAAAGGTCAGATTTAGTGTTTGCATAAAAAAATCAATAATTAATTTTTAATTATATTGAGGACCTAGAACTCCTCGGTTTCAGATACCTTAATAGTAGTTGTATAAAAAAACATAACAAGTAAACCTAGACCTCACACTGATGTATCAGCAGAGCGTGGTTGAAGATTAAAATTTGCAGAAATCATGAACAGATTTCGTGTTCGCATATAATAATCAATAAATAATTACAAGTAGCACGAGGGACCTAGAACTCCACGGTTGCTGATACTCTATTATAAACGCTATCAAATAACATGAAAAGTAACCCTAGAACTTACACTCAGATATCAGCAGAGCATGGTTGAACATTTAGGTTTGCAGAAATCATGAACAGATTTCGTGTTCGCATATAATAATCAATAAATAATTACATGTAGCACAAGGGACCTAGAACTCCAAGGTTTCTGATACTCTATTATATACGCTATCAAATAACATGAAAAGTAACCCTAGAACTCACACTCAGATATCAGCAGAGCATGGTTGAAGATTTGATTTGCAGAAAGAATGGCCAGATTTAGTGTTCGCATAAAAAAATCAATCATTAATTTTAAGAAGTATTGAGGACATAGAACTCCTTAGTGTCAGATACAGTAATAGAAGTTCTATGGAAAAACATGAAAAATAAACCTAGAACTCACACTGAGGTATCAGCAGAGCATGGTTGAAGATTAAGATTTGCAGAAATCATGAACAGATTTCGTGTTCGCATATAATAATCAATAAATAATTACAAGTAGCACGAGGGACCTAGAACTCCACGGTTGCTGATACTCTATTAAAAACGCTATCAAATAACATGAAAAGTAACGCTAGAACTTACACTCAGATATCAGCAGAGCATGGTTGAACATTTAGGTTTGCAGAAATCATGAACAGATTTCGTGTTCGCATATAATAATCAATAAATAATTACAAGTAGCACAAGGGACCTAGAACTCCACGGTTTCTGATACTCTATTATATACGCTATCAAATAACATGAAAAGTAACCCTAGAACTCACACTCAGATATCAGCAGAGCATGGTTGAAGATTTGATTTGCAGAAATCATGAACAGATTTCGTGTTCGCATATAATAATCAATAAATAATTACAACTAGCACTATGGACCTAGAACTCTACGGTTTCTGGTACATTATTATAAATGCTATCAAACGATTTGAAAAGTAAGCCCGGAACTCACACTCAGATATCAGCAGAGCATGGTTGAACATTTAGGTTTGCAGAAAGAAAGGTCAGATTTAGTGTTTGCATAAAAAAAACAATAATTAATTTTTAATTATATTGAGGACCTAGAACTCCTCGGTGTCAGATACCTTAATAGTAGTTGTATGAAAAAACATAACAAGTAAACCTAGAACTCACACTGATGTATCAGCAGAGCGTGGTTGAAGATTAAAATTTGCAGAAATCATGAACAGATTTCGTGTTCGCATATAATAATCAATAAATAATTACAAGTAGCACGAGGGACCTAGAACTCCACGGTTTCTGATACTCTATTATAAACGCTATTAAATAACATGAAAAGTAACCCTAGAACTCACACTCAGATATCAGCAGAGCATGGTTGAACATTTAGGTTCGCAGAAATCATGAACAGATTTCGTGTTCGCATATAATAATCAATAAATAATTACAAGTAGCACGAGGGACCTAGAACTCCACGGTTGCTGATACTCTATTATAAACGCTATCAAATAACATGAAAAGTAACCCTAGAACTCACACTCAGATATCAGCAGAGCATGGTTGAAGATTTGATTTGCAGAAACAATGGCCAGATTTAGTGTTTGCATAAAAAAATCAATCATTAATTTAAAGAAGTATTGAGGACATAGAACTCCTTAGTGTCAGATACTGTCATAGAAGTTCTATAGAAAAACATGAAAAATAAACCTAGAACTCACACTGATGTATCAGCAGAGCATGGTTGAAGATTAAGATTTGCAGAAATCATGAACAGATTTCGTGTTCGCATATAATAATCAATAAATAATTACAAGTACCACTAGGGACCTAGAACTCCACGGTTTCTGATACTCTATTATAAACGCTATCAAATAACATGAAAAGTAACCCTAGAACTCACACTCAGATATCAGCAGAGCATGGTTGAACATTTAGGTTTGCAGAAATCATGAACAGATTTCGTGTTCGCATATAATAATCAATAAATAATTACAACTAGCACTATGGACCTAGAACTCCACGGTTTCTGGTACATTATTATAAATGCTATCAAACGATTTGAAAAGTAAGCCCGGAACTCACACTCAGATATCAGCAGAGCATGGTTGAACATTTAGGTTTGCAGAAAGAAAGGCCAGATTTAGTGTTTGCATAAAAAAATCTATAATTAATTTTGAATAGTATTAAGGACCTAGAACTCCACGGTTTCAGATACATTAATAGTAGTTGTATAAAAGTACATAACAAGTAAACCTAGAACTCACACTGAGGTATCAGCAGAGCATGGTTGAACATTTAGGTTTGCAGAAAGAAAGGCCAGATTTAGTGTTTGCATAAAAAAATCAATAATTAATTTTGAATTATATTGAGGATCTAGAACTCCTCGGTTTAAGATACCTTCATAGAATTGTATAAAAACAACATAACAAGTAAACCTAGAACTCACACTGAGGTATCAGCAGAGCATGGTTGAAGATTAAGATTTGCAGAAATCATGAACAGATTTCGTGTTGGCATATAATAATCAATAAATAATTACAAGTAGCGCTATGGACCTAGAACTCCAAGGTTTCTGATACTTTATTATAAACGCTATCAAATAACATGAAAAGTAATCCTAGAACTCATACTCAGATATCAGCAGAGCATTGTTGAACATTTAGCTTCGCAGAAAGAAAGGACAGATTTAGTGTTTGCATAAAAAAATCTATAATTAATTTTGAATAGTATTAAGGACATAGAACTCCACGGTTTCTGGTACATAATTATAAATGCTATCAAACTATTTGAAAAGTTAGCCCGGAACTCACACTCAGATATCAGCAGAGCATGGTTGAACATTTAGGTTTGCAGAAAGAAAGGCCAGATTTAGTGTTTGCATAAAAAAATCAATAATTAATTTTGAATTATATTGAGGACCTAGAACTCATCGGTTTAAGATACCTTAATAGTAGTTGTATAAAAAAACGTAACAAGTAAACCTAGAACTCACACTGAGGTATCAGCAGAGCATGGTTGAACATTTAGGTTTGCAGAAAGAATGGCCAGATTTAGTGTTTGCATAAAAAAAACAATAATTAATTTTGAATTATATTGAGGACCTAGAACTCCTCGGTTTAAGATACCTTAATATTAGTTGTATAAAAAAACGTAACAAGTAAACCTAGAACTCACACTGAGGTATCAGCAGAGCTTGGTTGAAGATTTATATTTGCAGAAATCATGAACAGATTTCGTGTTCGCATATAATAATCAATAAATAATTACAAGTAGCACTAAGGATCTAGAACTCCACGGTTTCTGATAGTTTATTATAAATGCTATCAAACGATTTGAAAAATAAGCCCAGAATTTACACTCAGATATCAGCAGAGCATGGTTGAAAATTTAAACTATCAGAAATTATGACCAGATTTAGTGTTCGCAATAAAAAAAAAAAAAAATTTGGGTAGTATAAGAGACAAAGAACTCCTCGGTTTCAGATACCACAATAGTAGTTATATAAAATGACATGAAAAGTAAACCTAGAACTCACACTCAGATATCAGCAGAGCATGGTTGAAGATTTGATTTGCAGATATCATAAACAGATTTCGTGTTCGCCTATAAAAATCAATAAATAATTATAAGGACCTAGACCTCCTCGGTTTCTGATACTTTATTATAAACGCTATCAAATAACATGAAAAATAACCCTAGAACTCACACTCAGATATCAGCAGAGCATGGTTGAACATTTAGGTTTGCAGAAAGAAAGGCCAGATCTAGTGTTTGCATAAAAAAAAACAATAATTAATTTTGAATAGTATTGAGGACCTAGAACTCCTCGGTTTCAGATACCTTAATAAAAGTTGTATAAAGAGACATTAAAAGGAAACCTAGAACTTACACTCAGTTATCAGCAGAGCATGGTTGATGATTTGATTTGCAGATATCATGAACAGATTCAGTGTTCGCATAAAAAAAAAACAATTATTAATTTTGGGTAGTATTGGGGACAAAAAACTCCTCGGTTTCAGATACCGCAATAGTAGTTCTATAAAAAGACATGAAAAGTAGGATAGGTAGGATGGTGGTAGTAGGGAATTAGTGTTCGCATATAAAAATGGGTTATTAATTTTGCGTAAAGGACCTAGAACTCATGATACCTTAATTTAGACAAATCGGTATACGTAACATTCATTTAAATCGCCTTACGCGTTTGGTCTCTAGAAAGCCACATATGCACAAACTTACGTAATTATATACATAGATTGATAAACACATTACCCTCCTTTGCGTCGCGCAGTCGGGTAAACATATTAGGGGTTCCTTCTATCTGGCAGAATCTTGATGCTCCGAAATTTATTTGGCATAACACACTTGGCATAATCTTCTTTATACGAATATTTCTAAGGCATAAAAAATATTTAATATAGTTATTGTTTGGCCGAATGTTTGTATTTCCGAATTTACAATGGCATACTTTTAAGATGGCAGAATTTTACTTGGCATAATTACCTTTGGCAATGTTCAAATTTCGCACAATTTCACTTGGCATATTACGAAAATGGCAGAATTTAATTTGGAATAATTTAATTTGGCATTATTGCCATTTCTATAAAATAGCATTTTTAACCAAACATTTAAATATTGTCTCAAAAAGTCAATATGATGGACTACAACAGTTAGTGACAGAAACGAATCGCTCCAAAACCGACTTTATGTAGTCTTGTCTGCCCTACCCCTAGAGTGTAATTTAAAATTGCGTAGGCGCGGAGGGGCGAGGCGGCCCGCGAGTTGAGGAGCAGGTTGTTGTAACACTCGCCGCCGCTGCTGAGGCTGGCCGGCGAAGCCGGCCAGCAAGCCGAAGCTGCGGTGGTGAGCGTTAAACACATCTGCGACGATAAGCTCGCGTGGGACCGCCGGAGCCCCGTAGCGCCGGAGCCGTGACATAAACCATGCCTGCTGCATGTTGCATGCTTGCTTGCATGCTGCATGCTTGCTTGCATGAATGGTGTATGCTTGCTGCATGAATGGTGTATGCTGGTTTGCATGTTTGCATATTGTATGCTGGTTTGCATGTTTGCATACTGCATGCTTGTTTGCATACTGCATGCTTTCTGCAAGCAAGACGTATGCTTTTTTGCATGTTTGCCTCCTAATTACAGGAAAATAAAAACCATATGTTCACAATCAACTGTTTTAATGAATTTTCTGTGATGTGGATGTGATAGATGAGTCTTTTCATTGTTAAGCATAAGAAATGTATGCCAAAAGATGATTTTAACTGTAAACTTTCTGAGATATGATAGTTCTGCTTTTAGTGACTATCGATATAAAATTTATGCCAAAACATGATTCTGGCTGTGAACTTTCTGCGCTAAGATGGTTCTACTTTTAATTCTTATGCATATGAAATTTATGCCTAAAGATGATTCCGACTTACAAAATTATGAGTTTTGAATGTATGATAAATGAGTGTCTGCCAAACGATTTTCTGCGAAATGAAGATTATGCTACCCGCTGTTATGCAAAGTAATATTATGACATAAAAAGTTCTGCTATAAAGGGTGGACCCCATATTAGCCTAATGCGGTAATTTTTTCTTTGTTTTTTTTTTATTGTTTTTTTTTTTTTTTTTTTTTTTTTTTTTTTATGCATAAGTTTTAGTTTTTTTTGTGATGAAAGTAAGGATGATATGATTATATTGATATACCTTGAGCACTGTTTGTTTTAGCAAATTGTGTATATGATGAGATGAGGTGTTATTAAAGTCCTAGAGTTTGTTGCGGAACGTTTTTTGTTAAGGCCGTCATATTTATGCCAAAACTCTCCCGTTAACCCATACGTTACATAATGCTTCAATTCCGAACAATAATTAATAATAGCAGATATTGTGTAAGTCTTGTCTCCCACCGTTACGGATTTTGCGAGTGAATTCAACCTATGACCAATGTTTGGTTTGATTAGATATCCGGGGTCGCTAATCACCGACGTATCGATGAAAAGGTGTGGCCCATAATTATTCATGATTGATAAATAATTTCCACAATCAAAGCAGGACCTTTGTCCTGCCTTCGCAGCATCAATTGCTTCCTGCATAAGATGTAGACCTTGGTATACAATTATATCAATATTGACACTTAAAAATATATATTGTCTTTCGTTTGAGTATCCACAGAAACAATCGACGCGACAGGAATAACTTGGTTCATTTTCAAAAATATATTGGGATAAATGAGCAACATTGCTCTCCACATCTAAACGTTTCAGACTTTTGGTGTAGGTCACTAATGAGTTTTTAAAAATCGTAATTGCTGTTAATATTTGGGCCCGTTGCATATAATGTTTTTTTGATATATTTTTTTCTTCGATGACACTTAAAGCAAGTTTTACGATAGGGCAATCTGACAAAGTTAAAACTCTAAAATAACTTTGATTACACATCATTCCGCAGAGGATTGCTTGGAAAATGGAGTCAAAGGCACAAGTTGAAGTAACGTTTAGAGTATGGTCTTTAAATGCCACAGACCCCGCGATGTTACCGTTTAGAAGAATTGGTACATTGGAAGTTTTAAAATCTTTTATTAGGTCCCATTCGGGACAGGCATCTAGACACGTTGGATTTGCTTTCCGCTTTTTTAGAACAGGTTCATGAACAGATTTTGGGTTTTTGTGTATGCCTCCCCATTCTTCTTTAATATTCCAGTCGTTACTAATTGGAACACTTTCCTCCTGTGGTAGTCCTTGTTGATGCTCAATATTCCAGTCGTCAGAAATTGCAACACTTTTCTCTACTGGTAATTCTTGTTGCTGCTCAATCTCAATTGACTGCTGAATTCCTTCTGTGCTGATGTCGGTTTTTGTTATTTTTTTATTTTGTGGTAAACCATCAGATGCGTTGCTGCGCTCCTTTATTTTTTCATCGATGCGCTCTAAATGCTGCATCACAAAACGATCGATGCGCATCGGAATTTCACCCCGGAAGTCTCGATGTTTTAAATCAGCAAATTCTGCCTCGACTGCAGCGGAGGTAGCGACTATTGAACCTCTACCGAAAATTGGTACCATAATTGCGGTCCACAAAGGTAAATAAGGAAGGAGGTACCTTTTTAACCTCTTTGCGAAATCAACGCTGTAACAAGCGTTTATAGTGTCGCCGTTGGAAGACTGGCTCGCTATTTTAACCGCTGTATCATATAAATTATCGCGCCACGATTTCCAGCCGACTGTGTCTGTCCTATTATCTATCGCGTCGACGTCAGATTCGTCATCAAACTTCTGACTACCTCCTTCATCGCTATTTGCAGCTTCGTTATCGTCGTTTTCGTCATCATCGTTGATTGCATGAACTCCTTTTATCCTACTGTTTAAAAAATGTAATCGTTCTACTGACGGTAAATTATTGCCATCAGCTCCGGATCCGATACATTTACTCAATGCAACAACGAGAACTGATTCCAAGAAGTATGTCAAATCTGCAAAATTTTCCATTTGGTGGGCTTTTCCCACGCATCGCTTATAAAATCGCCTAACTAAATATTTCTCTTTGCCTTTCAAACCCGGCCACCTCGAAATCATTTGAATTAAGTGACATACGTCTAATCGCATAAACGTTGATGGCAACGATGTCGATTTATGTACAACGGCGTCATAACACCTCTGTAAATAATCATTAAAACTTGCACACTGGCCAAATATTTGCGCTATTGCAATTAACAAAGACCACCCAAAATCAGTAACTACGATCGGTGGAATCGGAGCATTTGCAGCTAGAATATGGCTCAAAAAACTAGTGACTATGATTGCTCGCTGATCTGCTGATACCATTTGGAAAGTTGGTACGCTACCTTCTCTGGTCACAAGCACGCACTGATATAAAAAAATATGCGGGTCTTGTGATTTATTTCGCTTCGCGATACCACCAGTAGCATCGATTGCTAATGTTGCATTGGAATCCTTTCGGCAACGGGAAATGTATAATTGCATTTGTTCGGGCAGCCAGTACATGCAGTTGAATTTATACAACCCTACGGATTGTATACATCCAACTAACCTGCCATGTTCAGCACTATTGAGCAAATTAAGTGCAGGGTTTCCGAATTGCAACCCATATTTTGTCAATAGTCGCTGTTCTTTGGCTTTTCGAACAACTTCGTTCGTAGGTAGAATTGGGGGATTTTTACCTCCGAATTTCTTTATCCGGCCGGCTTCCTTTCTTCGCCATGTAACCGCATCTTTACATCGATTAATGAGGTAATTCGCAACTTCTACACGGCGTGCTCCTCTCAACTGCCTTCTTTTATTACCAGAATGTAATATATCTTTTATGCCTACAAAGTGACATTCGAAAATGACATCTACATCTTTTGAAGGCTTTTTCAAAAGAGTACAATAAATCTTCGCGTGACATTCGCGGCAGTATCCTTCTATCGTTAAAAATAATTTAGCTGTTGCACTCATATATATATTGTGATTTTTAAATACAATAACACAATCGAGACTATGTTGTACCCACAAAGCTTCAGCTATCACATCTGCCCATCCTTGGCGCAATTTCCAATATATACGCTTACCATATAGTTTTTCTTGTGGCTTAATAAGTTTCCATTTCTCTTGGGAAATCACTACGTTTATCTTAATCGAAGTTAAACTGGTTATTTGAGTATCTGTAGTGTCTGCACACCGTTCAGAACTGTAATTACCGCCGCTATTAGAGATGCTTAATTCCTGCACTGAAATATTGAAAACTTTAACGATGAGATCTTTTAGTCCACAACGATTATTGTTAATAATTGTATGGACATGCTTAGGTGTAAGAATAGACCCTTTATCGGCCATTTGTTTTGAAACTATTTGATATACACCATGGGAAGGTGGAAACAACCGCCCGTTATCATCAATGGTACGACAATTAACATCGGATAAAATTTGCTGTAAAGCTATTTTATCGTACGGTGTTTTGCCCGGCATTTTATAAAACTCTCTAAATCTAATTACTACTAAAACATAAACCAAACAAAACAACAAACAAAATATCAACAAATAACAACAATAACAATTTTAACAAAAGTACTTAATGATTAAGTTTTATTTTTTATAAATCTTCAAATGCTAAGAAAGTCACAATACGTTAATATTTTTTGAAATTTTGAATACCTACTCGAGCTATTTAACAATTTAGGACGTGAGTTGCCTACGCCAGTCTTATACTTTCGCGTGTAACGAAACCATAGCGACTTCTAATTCGTCGACAACGCCATCTAGGCAGCTATGGTTAAACTTCTCCGCGCGAATCTTTGAATCCTCAGTTTGTCCGTTTAGTTCTTCTACACAACGCAATGGATTTTAATGCGGTTTTGACTATTACTTATAGAAATTCTCCTTAAAATAAAAAAAAGGGGAAAAACATACTATTTAAAAGTATATAGGGA
This sequence comes from Xestia xanthographa, assembly GCA_905147715.2. NCBI lineage: Eukaryota > Metazoa > Arthropoda > Insecta > Lepidoptera > Noctuidae > Xestia > Xestia xanthographa. The sequence continues at coordinate 18,576 of LR990644.1, read as the reverse complement.
AGAGAAAAACCCGTGTTTTTAAATAAAGTCCTAAAAATATAGCTTTTGGGCTTTTACTCGGTCAACGCTGACTTAATGTCGTGAGTGAGGTACATCAAAGTAATGTACAAAAGAATTGTAGGCCTTAAATAACTTAACAAAGACCTCCTCGAAACTTCTAAAGAATTACTCATTAACCAATCATACATCAATATAGAAGGTCGTAACATATAAAATTGGCGTTTTGTCGTACTAGCCACTTTGATCTCAAATAACTCTTTGGTTAGGAACTCCAAATTCAAATTTATACAGCTATTTACTCATGCCATTTGTCTTTGTCTTTTGAAAACCATATTTCATTTATTTTTTCTCTTTTGTTTTTTTTCTTTGCGTCAATCAGTTTACAAAATGGAAAACTTGAAATATCGCGTTATTTACGAGTACGAGTTCCACCGTGACACCAGTGCTGCAGAAACCTCTCGAAGGATTAATGATGTGTATGACGGCGGTTTCGCAAAAGAAAACACAGTACGGTTTTGGTTCCAACGTTTTCGTTCTGGAAATTTCGACCTGCAGATCAAGCCTTGTGGACGGCCGGAGACCAAAGTTGATTATCAAGAATTGAAGGTTATTGTGGAAGCGGATCCATCGCAAAACCACGTCCGAGTTAGCTGCAGGCTGCGGTGTTAGTGATAAAACTGTTTTAATTCACTTGAAGCGAATTGGGGAGGTGAATAGGCTTGAAAAGTGGGTACCTCACGAATTGAGTAAAGCCGGAAACACACTTACGTGGCGTGGCGTGGCGTGACGCTTGCTGGCGCCACGGTATCTGTGCACACTATTGTGTCGTGTCGTGGCGCGCTCTGGCGTTTTTTCTGAACAGTACAAATCGAACCATTGCAGCGTTCAAACGTGCATCATGTTTTCTTCGGATTCTGATAGTGATTTTGATGAAGACCTACAATTTCTCTTGGCAATTAAACTTCTTGAGGACAAAAAACAGAAAAGAAGGTACTGGGTTCACCCGGTTAAACAGAGGGCGACAGAAAATAGGTGAATTTCATCGTCTTGTTCAAGAACTAGAGAGTGACGAAGAGAAATTTCATCAGTCTTTAGAATGAACAAAGCACAATATGAGGAAATCCATTCAGTAATTAAAAAATACATACTAAATTTCGCGAACCCATAGGTACTAAAGAAAGACTGGCGTTATGTTTAAGGTGGTTCATACCTACCTGCAGCCAGAAACTTCTGATATGATAGAAATCATGTCTATCCATCAAATAGAGGTAAACGTGTATAGAAAGTTTCATGTCCGCGCTAATTGAATAGTTCTGTCGTGAGGAGACGATCCTGATTTCAGGGGTATTGTCTATCATAAAAATAAATTATCTCCTGAACCAAAGGTGGTTTGAAATTCAGTTGCAAGATTTGACCAAGGCAAGTTGAATGTGTCCACTCGCGCCACGAGCCACGTGGTGTAGAAACACATTTGCCTGTTGTGGCGAGTCGCGCCATAACCCGCTCTGGCGCAATCGGCGGCAAGCAGTCAGCGCCACGCCAGAGCACGCCACGCCACGCCACGATCTACAAATGTGTATCTAACTATACTAAATGTATGAAACCGATATGCTTCTGGCGCGCCACGCCACGCCACGCCACGTAAATGTGTTTCCGGCATAAAGCAAATCGACAAACGCGCGTCAACTGCTGCGTTACATTACTTAACCGGCACAATAATGAAGGGATTTAAAATCGAATCATTACCTGTGATGAAAAGTGGATCCTATACGATTATCGGAAGAGCTCATCGCAATGGTTAGACCCTGGCGGACCAGCCAAATCATGCCCCAAACGAAAACTGACTCAAAAAAAGTAGCTTGTGAGCGTTTGGTGGACCAGTGCCGGTGTCGTCCACTACAGCTTTCTTAAATCTGGCCAGATGATTACGGCAGATGTCTATTGTCAGCAACTGCAAACCATGATGAAAAGCTAGCTGCTAAACAACCGAGACTCGTCAATCGCTCTAAGCCACTTATAACGTTGTATAAACTCAGAATAGTTTTTATTATAATTATTATACTATTCATTGATTTTTATATGAGAACAAGAAATCTGTTCATGATTCCTGCAAGTCTAAATTTTCAACCATGCTCTGCTGATATCTGAGTGTGAGTTCTAGGTTTAATTGTTATGTTTTTTTATACAACTACTATTAAGGTACCTGAAACCAAGGAATTCTAGGTCCTCAATATAATTCAAAATTAATTATTGTTTTTTTTATGCAAACACTAAATCTGGCCTTTCTTTCTGCAAACCTAAATGTTCAACCATGCTCTGCTGATATCTGAGTGTGAGTTCTAGGGTTACTTTTCATATTATTTGATAGCGTTTATAATAGAGTATCAGAAACCGTGGAGTTCTAGGACCCTAGTGGTACTTGTAATTATTTATTTATTATTATATGCGAACACGAAATCTGTTCACTATTTCTGCAAATATAAATCTTCAAACATGCTCTGCTGATACCTCAGTGTGAGTTCTAGGTTTACTTGTTTTGTTTTTTTATACAACTACTATTAAGGTATCTGAAACCGTGGAGTTCTAGGTCTTTAATACTATTCAAAATTAATTATAGATTTTTTTATGTAAACACTAAATCTGGCCTTTCTTTCTGCAAACCTAAATGTTCAACCATGCTCTGCTGATATCTGAGTGTGAGTTCCGGGCTTACTTTTCAAATCGTTTGATAGCATTTATAATAATGTACCAGAAACCGTGGAGTTCTAGGTCCTTAGTGCTACTTGTAATTATTTATTGATATATAGGCGAACACGAAATCTGTTCATGATTTCTGCAAATCAAATCTTCAACCATGCTCTGCTGATATCTGAGTGTGAGTTCTAGGTTTATTTTTCATGTTTTTCCATAGAACTGCTATTACAGTATCTGACACTAAGGAGTTCTATGTCCTCAATACTTCTTAAAATTAATGATTGATTTTTTTATGCGAACACTAAATCTGGCCATTCTTTCTGCAAATCAAATCTTCAACCATGCTCTGCTGATATCTGAGTGTGAGTTCTAGGGTTACTTTTCATGTTTTTTTATAGAATTGATATTGTGGTACCTAAAACAGAGGAGTTCTAGGTCCCTTATACTATCCAAAATTAATAATTAAATTTTTGTTTGCGAACACAAAATCTGTTCATGATATCTGCAAATCAAATCTTCAACCATGCTCTGCTGATATCTGAGTGTGAGTTCTTGGTTTATTTTTCATGTTTTTCCATAGAACTGCTATTACAGTATCTGACACTAAGGAGTTCTATGTCCTCAATACTTCTTAAAATTAATGATTGATTTTTTTATGCGAACACTAAATCTGGCCATTCTTTCTGCAAATCAAATCTTCAACCATGCTCTGCTAATATTTGAGTGTGAGTTCTAGGGTTACTTTTCATGTTATTTGATAGCGTTTATAATAGAGTATCAGAAACCGTGGAGTTCTAGGTCCCTAGTGGTACTTGTAATTATTTATTGATTATAATATGCGAACACGAAATCTGTTCATGATTTCTGCAAATCAAATCTTCTTATGTTTTTATATACAAATACTAATAAGGTATCTGAAACCGAGGAGTTCTAGGTCCTCAGTATAATTCAAATTCAAATTCAAATTCAAACAGTTTATTGTGGATCATAGGTTCATAAGATGTTGTGTTAAATACAGGTGTCTGCTATGTCCCGCCATTGAGGCATACAAAATTCATGTCACAAGTTCGGTAAAAAATACAATACTAAACAATAATTAAATTAAAATTAAACTTAGATTATATAACAATAAAATTAAAATACAATACATCCAATTTATCATGCAAATACATTATGATTATTAAATTATAAAATACTTATGTCAGATTAACAAATTATTCATTCAATGGATTTGCTTCAATGTATTGTCATCTAGAAATTCTCTTATAGAGTAATAACATTTACTTATCAATAATTCGTGTAGTTTTTTTTTGAAGGTATTTATATCGCTCATAGTTCTAAGAAATGGTGGAAGATTATTAAAGATACGTGGGCCCATACAAAAGATGCTTTGGTGCAAAAGCTTTGTTTTACTGGCCAAGATGCGCAGCTTGTCTTTGTGTCTGGCCCTAGTGCAAAACTCAAATAAATTTGGATTTGATTTTATGAACATTACAGTTTCATAAATGTACACACATGGTAGAGTTAATATTTTTAAATTTGTGAAATGTGGTCTACATGAATCCACTTGGTGTATACTGCACATCGATCTGATGCACCGTTTTTGAGCTCTAAAAGCACGCTCTTTTTCTACAGAGTTGCCCCAGAATATGATGCCGTAGCGTATGATTGAAGCAACATATCCATGATAGGCAGTTAGTAGTGCAGACTGACTGACGATGTTCCTTAGTCTGTAAAGAGCATAAGAGCTCTGACTAAGTCTTTTGCAGACTTGCTCAATATGTGACCTCCAATTTACTTTGCTATCAATATAGAGACCTAGAAATTTGGTTACATCGATTTCTTCTATACTGGTTTGAGAATGTGATATATTTAAATTGGCATTATGTTGTACTCGCTGTTTAAAATGCATAATTTTTGATTTTTCTAAGTTTATTTTTAAGTCATTTTCATCAAGCCATTTTATAATTGTAGAAAGAGTGCTATTTATGTCAAGTTTTAGGTCAGTTCTGTCATTACCGGTAAACAATATGGTACTATCGTCAGCAAATAAGGTCATATGGTGCATTGTAACTGTCGAAATGTCATTTATATAAATTAGAAAAAGTGGTGGGCCTAGAATGCTGCCCTGAGGAACACCGGAAAGGATATTTCTTACCTCAGACACAACGGTTTCTTCAGTTCTGGTAGTTAAAGAGACTCTTTTTAATTCTACTATCTGTTTTCTGTCATTGAGATATGATTCAATTAATTTGTATACGTTACCCCTTACGCCAAATGCATATAATTTATTCAAGAGTATTTTATGGCTGACTCGGTCGAATGCTTTTGACATATCCATGTACAGAGCTATGGCTGGCGACCTAGTGTCCATATTTAGAAGGACTTTGTGTAAAAAGTTATATATTGCTGTATTAACCGATTTATTTTTCCTAAAACCATATTGGCATGGGCAATTCAAAATTAATTATAGATTTTTTTATGCAAACACTAAATCTGGCCTTTCTTTCTGCAAACCTAAATGTTCAACCATGCTCTGCTGATATCTGAGTGTGAGTTCCGGGCTTACTTTTCAAATCGTTTGATAGCAATTATAATAATGTACCAGAAACCGTGGAGTTCTAGGTCCTTAGTGCTACTTGTAATTATTTATTGATATATAGGCGAACACGAAATCTGTTCATGATTTCTGCAAATCAAATCTTCAACCATGCTCTGCTGATATCTGAGTGTGAGTTCCAGGTTTACTTGTCATGCTTTTTTATAGAATTGATATTGTGGTACCTAAAACAGAGGAGTTCTAGGTCCCTTATACTATCCAAAATTAATAATTAAATTTTTGTTTGCGAACACAAAAGCTGTTCATGATATCTGCAAATCAAATCTTCAACCATGCTCTGCTGATATCTGAGTGTTAGTTCTAGGTTAACTTATTATGTTTTTATATACAATTACTATTAAGGTATCTGAAACCGAGGAGTTCTAGGTCCTCAGTATAATTCAAAATTAATTATAGATTTTTTTATGCAAACACTAAATCTGGCCTTTCTTTCTGCAAACCTAAATGTTCAACCATGCTCTGCTGATATCTGAGTGTGAGCTCCGGGCTTACTTTTCAAATCGTTTGATAGCATTTATAATAATGTACCAGAAACCGTGGAGTTCTAGGTCCATATGGCTACTTGTAATTATTTATTGATTATAATATGCGAACACGAAATCTGTTCATGATTTCTGCAAATCAAATCTTCAACCATGCTCTGCTGATATCTGAGTGTGAGTTCCAGGTTTACTTGTCATGCTTTTTTATAGAATTGATATTGTGGTACCTAAAACAGAGGAGTTCTAGGTCCCTTATACTATCCAAAATTATTAATTAAATTTTTGTTTGCGAACACTAAATCTGGCCATTCTTTCTGAAAATCAAATCTTCAACCATGCTCTGCTAATATTTGAGTGTGAGTTCTAGGGTTACTTGTCATGTTATTTGATAGCGTTTATAATAGAGTATCAGAAACCGTGGAGTTCTAGGTCCCTAGTGGTACTTGTAATTATTTATTTATTATTATATGCGAACACGAAATCTGTTCATGATTTCTGCAAATATAAATCTTCAACCATGCTCTGCTGATACCTCAGTGTGAGTTCTAGGTTTACTTCTTTTGTTTTTTTTATACAACTATTATTAACATATTTGAAACCGTGGAGTTCTAGGTCCTTAATACTATTCAAAATTAATTATAGATTTTTTTATGCAAACACTAAATCTGGCCTTTCTTTCTGCAAACCTAAATGTTCAACCATGCTCTGCTGATATCTGAGTGTGAGTTCCATGCTTACTTTTCAAATCGTTTGATAGCATTTATAATAATGTAACAGAAACCGTGGAGTTCTAGGTCCATAGTGCTACTTGTAATTATTTATTGATTATTATATGCGAACACGAAATCTGTTCATGATTTCTGCAAATATAAATCTTCAACCATGCTCTGCTGATACCTCAGTGTGAGTTCTAGGTTTATTTGTTATGTTTTTTTATACAACTACTATTAAGGTATCTGAAACCGTGGAGTTCTAGGTCCTTAATACTATTCAAAATTAATTATAGATTTTTTTATGCAAACACTAAATCTGGCCTTTCTTTCTGCAAACCCAAATGTTCAACCATGCTCTGCTGATGTCTGAGTGTGAGTTCCGGGCTTACTTTTCAAATCGTTTGATAGAATTTATAATAATGTACCAGAAACCGTGTAGTTCTAGGTCCATAGTGCTAGTTGTAATTATTTATTGATTATAATATGCGAACACGAAATCTGTTCATGATTTCTGCAAATCAAATCTTCAACCATGCTCTGCTGATATCTGAGTGTTAGTTCTAGGTTAACTTGTTATGTTTTTTTATACAACTACTATTACAGTATCTGAAACCGAGGAGTTCTAGGTCCTCAATATAATTCAAAATTAATTATTGATTTTTTTATGCAAACACTAAATCTGGCCTTTCTTTCTGCAAACCTAAATGTTCAACCATGCTCTGCTGATATCTGAGTATGAGTTCTAGGGTTATTTTTAATAATATTTGAAAGTGTTTATAATATAGTATCAGAAACCGAGGAGTTCTAGGTTCTTATTGCTACTTGTAATTATTTATTGATTTATAGGCGAACACGAAATCTGTTCATGATATCTGCAAATCAAATATTCAACAATGCTCTGCTGATATCTGAGTGTGAGTTCTAGGTTTACTTTTCATGCTTTTTTATAGAATAGATATTGTGGTACCTAAAACAGAGGAGTTCTAGGTCCCTTATACTATCCAAAATTAATAATTAAATTTTTGTTTGCGAACACAAAATCTGTTCATGATATCTGCAAATCAAATCTTCAACCATGCTCTGCTGATATCTGAGTGTTAGTTCTAGGTTAACTTATTATGTTTTTATATACAACTACTATTAAGGTATCTGAAACCGAGGAGTTCTAGGTCCTCAGTATAATTCAAAATTAATTATAGATTTTTTTATGCAAACCCTAAATCTGGCCTTTCTTTCTGCAAACCTAAATGTTCAACCATGCTCTGCTGATATCTGAGTGTGAGTTCCGGGCTTACTTTTCAAATCGTTTGATAGCATTTATAATAATGTACCAGAAACCGTGGAGTTCTAGGTCCATAGTGCTACTTGTAATTATTTATTGATTATAATATGCGAACACGAAATCTGTTCATGATTTCTGCAAATCAAATCTTCAACCATGCTCTGCTGATATCTGAGTGTGAGTTCCAGGTTTACTTGTCATGCTTTTTTATAGAATTGATATTGTGGTACCTAAAACAGAGGAGTTCTAGGTCCCTTATACTATCCAAAATTAATAATTAAATTTTTGTTTGCGAACACAAAAGCTGTTCATGATATCTGCAAATCAAATCTTCAACCATGCTCTGCTGATATCTGAGTGTTAGTTCTAGGTTAACTTATTATGTTTTTATATACAATTACTATTAAGGTATCTGAAACCGAGGAGTTCTAGGTCCTCAGTATAATTCAAAATTAATTATAGATTTTTTTATGCAAACACTAAATCTGGCCTTTCTTTCTGCAAACCTAAATGTTCAACCATGCTCTGCTGATATCTGAGTGTGAGCTCCGGGCTTACTTTTCAAATCGTTTGATAGCATTTATAATAATGTACCAGAAACCGTGGAGTTCTAGGTCCATAGTGCTACTTGTAATTATTTATTGATTATAATATGCGAACACGAAATCTGTTCATGATTTCTGCAAATCAAATCTTCAACCATGCTCTGCTGATATCTGAGTGTGAGTTCCAGGTTTACTTGTCATGCTTTTTTATAGAATTGATATTCTGGTACCTAAAACAGAGGAGTTCTAGGTCCCTTATACTATCCAAAATTAATAATTAAATTTTTGTTTGCGAACACAAAATCTGTTCATGATATCTGCAAATCAAATCTTCAACCATGCTCTGCTGATATCTGAGTGTGAGTTCTAGGTTTATTTTTCATGTTTTTCCTTAGAACTGCTATTACAGTATCTGACACTAAGGAGTTCTATGTCCTCAATACTTCTTAAAATTAATGATTGATTTTTTTATGCGAACACTAAATCTGGCCATTCTTTCTGCAAATCAAATCTTCAACCATGCTCTGCTGATATCTGAGTGTGAGTTCTAGGGTTACTTTTCATGCTTTTTTATAGAATTGATATTGTGGTACCTAAAACAGAGGAGTTCTAGGTCCCTTATACTATCCAAAATTAATAATTAAATTTTTGTTTGCGAACACAAAATCTGTTCATGATATCTGCAAATCAAATCATCAACCATGCTCTGCTGATATCTGAGTGTGAGTTCTAGGTTTATTTTTCATGTTTTTCCATAGAACTGCTATTACAGTATCTGACACTAAGGAGTTCTATGTCCTCAATACTTCTTAAAATTAATGATTGATTTTTTTATGCGAACACTAAATCTGGCCATTCTTTCTGCAAATCAAATCTTCAACCATGCTCTGCTAATATTTGAGTGTGAGTTCTAGGGTTACTTTTCATGTTATTTGATAGCGTTTATAATAGAGTATCAGAAACCGTGGAGTTCTAGGTCCCTAGTGGTACTTGTAATTATTTATTGATTATTATATGCGAACACGAAATCTGTTCATGATTTCTGCAAATATAAATCTTCAACCATGCTCTGCTGATACCTCAATGTGAGTTCTAGGTTTACTTGTTATGTTTTTTTATACAACTACTATTAAGGTATATGAAACCGTGGAGTTCTAGGTCCTTAATACTATTCAAAATTAATTATAGATTTTTTTATGCAAACACTAAATCTGGCCTTTCTTTCTGCAAACCTAAATGTTCAACCATGCTCTGCTGATATCTGAGTGTGAGTTCCGGGCTTACTTTTCAAATCTTTTGATAGCATTTATAATAATGTACCAGAAACCGTGTAGTTCTAGGTCCATAATGCTAGTTGTAATTATTTATTGATTATTATATGCGAACACGAAATCTGTTCACGATTTCTGCAAATATAAATCTTCAACCATGCTCTGCTGATATCTCAGTGTGAGTTCTAGGATTACTTGTTATGTTTTTTTTATACAACTACTATTAAGGTATCAGAAACCGTGGAAATCTATGTCCTTAATACTATTCAAAATTAATTATAGATTTTTTTATGCAAACACTAAATCTGGCCTTTCTGTCTGCAAACCTAAATGTTCAACCATGCTCTGCTGATATCTGAGTGTGAGTTCCGGGCTTACTTTTCCAATAGTTTGATAGCATTTATAATTATGTACCAGAAACCGTGGAGTTCTATGTCCTTTATACTATTTAAAATTAATTATAGATTTTTTTATGCAAACACTAAATCTGGCCTTTCTTTCTGCAAACCTAAATGTTCAACCATGCTCTGCTGATATCTGAGTGTGAGTTCTAGGGTTACTTTTCATGTTATTTGATAGCGTTTATAATAGAGTATCAGAAACCATGGAGTTCTAGGTCCCTCGTGCTACTTGTAATTATTTATTGATTATTATATGCGAACACGAAATCTGTTCATGATTTCTGCAAATTTTAATCTTCAACCATGTTCTGCTGATACATCAGTGTGAGTTCTAGGGTTACTTTTCATTTTATTTGAAAGTGTTTATAATAATGTATCAGAAACCGAGGAGTTCTAGGTCCTTATTGCTACTTGTAATAATTTATTGATTTATAGGCGAACACGAAATCTGTTCATGATATCTGCAAATCAAATCTTCAACCATGCTCTGCTGATATCTGAGTGTGAGTTCTAGGTTTACTTTTCATGCTTTTTTATAGAATTGATATTGTGGTACCTAAAACAGAGGAGTTCTAGGTCCCTTATACTATCCAAAATTAATAATTAAATTTTTGTTTGCGAACACGAAATCTGTTCATGATATCTGCAAATCAAAACTTCAACCATGCTCTGCTGATATCTGAGTGTGAGTTCTAGGTTTACTTTTCATGTTTTTCCATAGAACTGCTATTACCGTATCTGACACTAGCGGACGTCCCGCGGTTTCACCCGCGTAGTTCCCGTTCCCGTGGGAGTACGGGGATAAAATATAGCCTATGTTACTCGTGGATAATATAGCTTTCGAATGGTGAAAGAATTTTTTCAATCGGTCCAGTAGTTTTTGAGCCTATTCATTACAAACAAACAAACAAACAAAGTTTTCCTCTTTATAATATTAGTATAGACAAAGGAGTTCTATGTCCTCAATACTTCTTAAAATTAATGATTGATTTTTTTATGCGAACACTAAATCTGGCCATTCTTTCTGCAAATCAAATCTTCAACCATGCTCTGCTGATATCTGAGTGTGAGTTCTAGGGTTACTTTTCATGTTTTTTGATAGCGTTTATAATAGAGTATCAGAAACCGTGGAGTTCTAGTTTCTTAGTGCTACTCGTAATTAATTATTGATTTTCATATGCGAACACAAAATTTGTTCATGATTTTTGCTAATCTTAATTTTCAACCATGCTCTGCTGATACTTTAGTACGAATTCTAGGAGTTCTTGCCATGAGTTTTAGTAGCCCTGTTATTGATGTATTTAAAACTGAAGAGTTGTCTGTCCGGAATACTATACTTAATTTATTTTGAACTTTATGATTCAAACATAGAACTCTATCATTATTTTCGCTAATCTAAGGCTTCAGCCATGCTCTGGTTACACTTTAGATCTAGTTTTTTTTTCACATAAGATTTTAATTGTTACTTCGACGTCTAAACTACAGATAGTGCCTAGAAAAATCTATGAGAATCCACGTTTTATGTAATTATTGCCATTTGTATGTATAATATCGACTTTTTTCTGGTTTTAAGTTACTATGTTTCTTTTTATTTTTTTTTATTTTATAGTCACAGAACTATATCAAAAAATTATTAGGAACTATAGAACTCATCTTTTTGCGGCTAAAACACTTTCAAAATTTTAGTTTTGGAAAAAATGATCTGCTACCGGAAGTTAGCAGATCATATTTTCGTTTGACTTTTTTTCCTGAAAAAGGGCAGAACTATTTCTGAAAAGTATCAGGAACTCTAGAACTATGCTGCATGCAAATAGAACTCACGTTTTTTCATGCTCTGCTGGGAAATGATCTGCTAAGTTCACGCACACGACAACTAAGGGGTATAACCTGAATTCACTATAAATCTTATACTATCGGGATTGTGGTGGTCAGGCAGGCAATCACTTTATGTAAAATTCTGCGGCATCCGCTTAGACTGGAAGCCTACCCCGTCGTAGTTGGGGAAGGCAAGGCTAGGCAGATAAAAATTAATCGCCCAAACCATTGCAATTCCTTCGGAATTCGGATTCCACAAATTCGAATTTCACACTTCAGAAAGTTGTTTTTTTTTAATAAATGAAATAGGCAAGCAATATCCATTTTGATGTTGATTGGTACAGTCAGCTTCACGATGTGGTGACCCTCTTGAAAGCAATCAATTGCAGTAACGTGTAACGTAACCCACGTTACTGCAATTGATGCAGCCTACTATACATTTGACAGAACAATGCCTAAAAGCATAACATTACAATGCAATTTTTTTTCTTCGCAGAGAGTCAAAAACAACTTTTCAAAAAAGTGCTACAAACTAATCGTACATTCAGTAAGATGACTGCGTGTGGCCTGTTCTATGTTGACGCTACGCTACCGATGTACTTGGTTGGAGTTGTTGGCCATTACGCTATTGTACAGCTGCAGTTCTATTTTCTGTAAAATAAAATGCATGTGTGAATCGGATTTATTAATAGCGTTCTCACTATCACATCCTTGCGGCGTGACCGTCGGACTGCCAAGACAGGTCTCAAGTTTGAACCCAAGGTACGCACTTCTGATTTTTCGGATTCATGTGCGTATTGTATATTTATCACTTGCTTCGTTGAAGGGAAACTTAGTTTGGAAACCTGCATGCCTGAGCGATATTTCTTGATGGCATAAAAACTCTGACACCAGATTAGGCACTAACCACACGATAAAAAAGAAGACTATCACATCAGCAAAGACTGTTTTTTTAAACTAGCCTCTACTTTCCCACTACAGAATCGCTCCTACTTATTCCTTTCCAGCTCTCCATATGCTTTGTTTTCTCCAGCCAGTCAGTCAAGAACGAGTCCAAATCGCCGAGTTTCTTCGGTCACCTACTTTGAGACGTTTCTGTCCCGTCTGTCTTAAGGATGATTTCCACCAAACGGCACGCATCGCATCGAATCGGACAGGATACGAACGGATGCGGTGGCAGTCAATCGCGTCCGGCAGGATGTCGACGCATACAACTGGCTCTGTACCGTCGCTTGCGATCGTATCCGTTTCTGCGCCTAGCCAAATAGGTTCATTCCTACCGTGTTGACAGCTCAAAGGGAGTCAATCGGATTCGACGACATGCGAACGGAGTTGATCGCGCGTCGCAGCATACTTTCGGCTACGATCGCGTGATGCGAAAGACGCCCGCCGTCAAATTGCTGAGCGACTTGGTAAATTATAGACTTTATCTACACCCATGCTATAAATCCTCTATAAAGGTATCTGAAACAGTTAGCTTATGGCCCACATTAAAACAGCCAGTGTCATAATAACCATTATAACACCCAAACGGGTGTTATAATGTTGTACTGAATTTCATTATGCAACTCGTTTTAAAAAAAGAACATCGAATGTGGTAGTGAATCGAACGTCTAGCACGTGCGATTCACTACCACAGCGCCGTAATTAAAAAAAAACTTATAGGTTAATTCGAATTCACGTCGTATCCCGCCATTTTTGTTCGACATTTGGATATTAGTATTGCATTATGTACTTTGTTGTTTACAAAAATGAGTGATACAAGCTTTGTGAATTTTGTTAATTGAACAATCCAAAATGTAAATAATTATATTACTACCTATACACGGTTTGTTTGTATACAAGCAATTAAACTTTCCATGAATTTACATAGACTTCTAGAACACTGCAACACCCTATGGTTTCAGAACCTTTTATGGAGGATTCATATCATGGATGTAGATAAAGTCTTGTATGCAACTGTACATAATTAGGTATTAAAACACTCATGTGATACTATTATCACACTCGGCTTCGCCTCGTGTGATAAACCCACATTCGTGTTTTAATACCCCTCATTATACAACAGTTGCATAAATAACTATTAAATACTGTGTACACGATTTGATATCGTTTAGAGATTGTAAAATCCGTTCCAATCCGATGCGATACGAGCCGTTTGGTGGAAATCATCCTTTAATAAATAATTTTGATGAGATGAAGATTTTAATTTTAATTTCTTTAATAATAGTTGATGAGATGAAGAGTCAAAGCAACAAGGATTAGGCAGAGGTGTACCCTAATAGTACATCTACATTTCACCAGTTATGTTTTAAGTAAATAATGAATATGAGGCGAGCCTATTGCCATCAACTGTAATACCCAATAACAAAACATAAAGTGAGTCACGATAGCGGGACTCACTTCATACAATATGTGAAATGTGTTTAAATGTCTTCTTCTGAAATGTTTTAAATTTTTTAAGGTATTCCAACCTCAACCATTTATAATACTAAATGGCCTGTCATCGAATCGATCAGGTTAAAAAACTGTATTTGATTAATCTATACATATAATAAAACAGTAACGAAAGAAAAACTGTACATTGAGAATTTTCGAGAAAAAATATGTAGCTTTTTTTAGCAAAACGTAACTGATGACAAAAAGTGACTTTTTAGAATTTTTGTCTGTTTGTCTGTTTATCTGTTTGCCTGTGTGTATGGTACGGCTTCACGCCAAAACTACTGGATAGATTGAATTGAAATTCAGCAAAAGTGTTCTTTGTAAACCAGGGAAGGCTTTAGGCTACATATTATCACGCTATATGTTATGGGAGGTATGCAATATTGATTTTAAAAGGTTTTTGTTCGTAATTGAATACACAAAATTATTGAATGTATGTGAATTATTTAGTTAAAATAAAAATTTAACTCTGGGAACATAATAATCACGCTATTTTTATAAAGGAGCAGGGCAGTAATATTATCAATTGCAAGGGAACAGCTATTCAACAATATGTCAACGGGGTTGCGAGTTCAATTTCCATCATATTGTTTTAAAAAATTGGATATTATTATTTTTAGTTTTTGCATTTTTTATGTGCATTATGAAATCTGAGAACTTTACATGTCCTATCTAATTGTATGGAGAGTTTCACACCAATATTACTAAACAGATTAATTGGTGGTACAACAAGCTACACTATCATGAAGTCAAGTCAAACTTTTGGCAAAAATAATGTAGTTGTCTGTTAAATTAACGACAATTTAGTTGTATTTTAGTTGTTTTTAGAAACAGATCAAATCTGTCTCGAAACTCAAGGGTTTCTATGATGCGCAGGTTAGTTCGATCCTTCGTTTGATCTCTCGAAACCGACGCAGAGCGTGAACAACGGCTAGGTGCTAACCGTGAGCGTAATGCACTAAGTTTGTCCGCAGAAACTAGCACGCAGCGCTAATTACGACTTGAATTTACACGAGTCCGCACTACTGCTTCTCGATCTCAGGAAAGTGTGGAACAATGAGAAATGCGTTTAGCTATCGACCGCGATCGTCATTCTTTGTCTCGCGCATCCGAAACGGTTACACAGAAGGATCTGAGGTTGAGTCTTCAGAATATCCGCTCAGAGACTGCTCCATCACTTGAGAGCAGTCAGGAGCGTGAGATACGACTTGCACGTGACCGAGAGCGTCATTCTTTATCACGCGCTTCTGAAACGGATACAGAGAGAGAGCAGGGATTAAGTCTTCAGCTTTACCGCACTGAGACTGCTCGGTCGCTCGAGAACAGTCAGGAGCGCGATAAACGCCAAGCAAGCGATCGCGAGCGCCACGCAGTATCTCGCGCTTCGGAGACTTACACGCAGAGAGACTCGCGTTTAAGCTCCCAGCGTATTCGCACTGCCACATCTCGATTACTAGAGAATCCTGAAGAGCATGAGACGCGCCTTAGTGCAGACCGCTCACAGCATGCTCTAGCTCGGTCTTTGGAGGCAAACCAGCAGCGCGAGCAACGCAACATACTTGCTCGGCAAAGATATCGCGACATGCGTGTTGAGGTGTCTGTTCATTCCACGCAAGAACGTGAGCGGGTTCAGGAAATTCGGGCCAGTCAGTCAGGTGAACAGCGTGTGGCCCAAATTGATCTGGACCGTATACGTTCGCATCCTCATCTGATACTGAGTCTATGGTTTATGATCCTGAGGAGCAACCGTGGTTCAATAAAGAAAGGAGCGCGTTTTCCTATAACCCATTTATTAATTACATCGAACACGGAGACATTAGCACCATGTCTGAGGTGTGTGCACACTGTCACGCGGAAGTGGAAAGGATTGCATAGACTAAACACTATGCAAGAGCTACCGGAGATCTTACGAGTTCGTTTGTATGGCGAATTTATTTTGGAAAATGGAACACCTGATGCAGAACCGCAACAGACCAGCTAAAAATATAAAAATGGAGCCATAGCAAAAAATATTCCACGTGAAGAGCTCTGCTCTGCTCTGCTCTGCTGTGAGAGTTCTGCTGTGAGAATAAATTTGAAGATCTGGAACACCTGTTGTGGAACTCCAAAGCCCAGCGACACTATACCATATATAGGAATGACGTCTTAGCAAAAGTTGTTTTGTCTGATGGGCATTTCCTATTGACTTACAAAAATGAAAGATCTGGAACGTCTCGAATCGTCTCACGCATCGCGTTACTTTCCCGTCCCTGGGCTCTTAGAATTCGACATCAGACGATTCAGATCTTCGATTTTGACGACCCCGATGTCGCTGGCATAAGCAACAGGATCCGCGTACAAAGTCGCGGGCAGAAGCTAGTTATCAATATATGAGTGGATTTATAACAAACCTACTCGATATAGCGAGTCTGATCATCATGTCTCATGTATGTATGTTACCGGTCATAAACGAATCACAAAGGGGCGATCATAGAGCACCTCGTTTAAATGAGTTGGGTTCTGCGAGGACTTCCTTTCGCAGAAGGAAGCGGCGGAGCACGTCAGGGAGGAGGACTCCCTCGCTGACGCGATTAGTCGCAGGAGGACAGGGGAGCAGAGGAAGCACCGTCGACCTGATGCTGCTCTAGGAGGTACTAGCGGGCGGGCGGGGATCGGGGAGTCTATCGCCATCGCATTGTACGGCCCTGGAGCCTACTCTATAACGCGCGGACGCCTGCAGATAGTGCTAGTGAGAGAGACGGATAGATCCGAATATACGGATGAAACGTTCGGGAGTAGGGCCTCTGATGAGTCGTGGCGATGTCTCGGCTGAGCCCAGAGATCGCCAAAGGAGTTTGGTGCCCGGAGGTTGGCTGCGCTGGATGGGTCGCGAACGTCATGCGTAGCAGTTCTCGCTGCGGTGTCTTTTAGTGGGTGCAAGCCGCACGTAACCAAGCCGGTGCGGTGCAAACTGTGAAAAATGCCTACACAAAAAAAGAGTGTGCGCGTTTTCTTAAATGGAAGCACTATGTTTAATTAGGCGCAATATTGTAATTGGGGTTTTCAATATGTCAATACTTTAAATAATCGATTAATATGAGAACGTCATTGACTTCTATCGTTTGTATTAATCTAAGTATAACGTTTGGAAAAATTACGAAAACACCATTAATATTCTTCCTACTAATTGTCTCATTGCGGTCGCAGAGAGTTTTTTCATTACGTTTTGTAAAGTAGTGGTAAGAAGTTAATACTGACCAAAATGTACTTAAAATGTCACTTACGGGATATCTTCCGTGATTATTGATTAATTTTTGAGCTCCCGAACCGTGAAAGCTTAAAACAGTGTTTGACCAAAATGACTCTATCACGAAGAAATATTCCATATGTCTTATTACACTTTAACAGACTGGAGGAAGATATAAAAAGAGTAGCGTACTCCTTCAACTATCCGTTGAATTTTTTTCTGACATCAAAATATGAAGTGAAAAATAATCATATTTATGCAAGTGGACAAAAATATCGCATATTCGCCTTTTGTTTAATGCTGTCCCTAAATGCGTTGTGTTCCTTTAGGATTTTCTTTGCAGAAGAAACGAATGTCAACAAGACACAATTCAAATACGATGTTTTCTCAATTTCTACTGTCATCCACTTTGTCATCTACGTAATTGGGTTCAATATGATGTTTCTTTTAGATTTTGTGCATAAGAACAACAATGTTTTACTTATATTGATGATCCAAACTATACATAGGAGCATAGACTTTAGTAAGAGCATCAGAAGGTTCATTATTTGGAACTGGGTCTCAACTACGAGCACCATCTTTATTCATATTTTTTTAAATGTCATGTATTATAACCCTACATATTTTTTTGACACCAGTTTCATTATTGCTGATATTTGCGACGTAATGTGTATCCCATTTGATCTGAGTATTGTAATAGCTATCCGAATTATAGTAATACTGAGGAAATATCTAGATCAGTGGATCAAAGATCTCACGACAATAAGTAACGAAAACGCTGATAATCGTGAATGTCTCATACTGTTTGGGATATACGAGAATATATTGAAAACTTACAGCTTATACAAAGAAATTTTCCAAGTTTTGGTAAGTTCGATACATAGCATATAGCATTTATGAAATCAATAAAACTAAAATTCCTGGAACTTAATAATGTTGCAATGGCGCACAGAGTAGTTTGACAGCAGGTAAACACATTATAGTATTATTTGACTTTAAAATCTCGCAGACGCATCCAGTTAGACTGGAATCCAAATCTAACATAGTAGGGAAAAAGCCAGGCAGACGATGAGGTGACTCCAAAA
>CAJHXD020000001.1:0-114405 GCA_905147715.2 Xestia xanthographa | reverse complement strand
GTCCGAAGGGCGATGGTTGTAGACCTATACAAAAAGGAAAGGGAAAGATATGAGGAAGCAGTGACGAAAGCCGCAACAGATAGCTGGAAGGAGTTCTGCGGGAAGCAGAACAGAGAAGGGGTCTGGGAAGGAATTTACAGGGTAATGGGAAGGATCGGAAAGAGAGAGGAGGATCTGCCATTACAGATAGGTGGACAGCCGCTGGACGCGAAGGGTTCCGTGAAGCTGTTGGCTGAGACGTTCTACCCCGAGGACCGAGAGGAAGATGATACCATAGACCATCGCCAAACAAGAGAACGGGCAGAAATGGTAAACGCATGGAGCCATGATGAACGACATGACCCACCGTTTACCCTAAGCGAGCTTGATAGGTCTATGGGATCATTCAACCCAAAAAAGGCCCCGGGAGCCGACGGCTTCACGGCGGACATCTGCAGTCACGCGGTTCACTGTGACCCCAACTACTTCCTGGCACTGCTGAATAAGTGCTTGGCGCTACACCACTTCCCGAAGATCTGGAAGGAAGCAACGGTGGTAGTGCTTAGAAAGCCAGGCAAAGACTCGTACACCGCACCCAAGTCGTACAGGCCGGTTGGGCTATTGCCTGTCCTGGGGAAAGTGTACGAGAAGATGCTGGTTGCCCGCCTCAAATTTTACTTACTACCCAGGATAAGTACTCGCCAATACGGCTTTATGCCCCAAAAAAGCACTGAAGACTCCCTCTATACCCTTGTGCAGCACATCCGCACGAAGTTGGCACAGAAGAAGATTGTCACGCTCGTGTCACTGGACATTGAGGGAGCATTCGATAGTGCATGGTGGCCCACTATCAAAGTACGATTGGCTGAGGAAAAGTGTCCTGTGAATTTGAGACGGGTAGTCAGCAGCTATCTCAGCGACAGGGTGGTCACAGTGAGATACGCCGGTGAAGAATGCAGGAAAAATACCAGTAAAGGGTGCGTTCAGGGCTCGATAGGAGGGCCCATTTTTTGGAATCTGATACTGGACCCCCTTCTGAAACAGCTAGAGAGTAGGGGTGACTACTGCCAGGCCTTTGCCGACGACGTGGTGTTGGTATTCGACGGGGACACTGCACTGGAAATTGAGGGACAGGCCAATGCCGCTCTCGAACATGTTCGGACGTGGGGCGTCAAGAATAGGCTGAAGTTCGCACCGCACAAAACCTGCGCGATGGTACTAACGCGAAGGCTGAAATACGACGCGCCGCGTTTGAGCATGGGGGGGATCGACATTGGCATGTCCCAAGATGTCAAAATACTGGGGCTTACAATTGATGCCAAACTCACCTTCAACAAACACGTAGCTATGGTCTGTAAAAAGGCCATAGCTATGTACAAGCAGCTGGCCAGAGCAGCCCGTATTAGTTGGGGCCTGCACCCGGAGGTGATAAGGGCAATATACACCGCTGCAGTAGAGCCCACGATTTTGTACGCCGCAAGCGCATGGGCACCTGCCGCCAACAAATTGGGGGTCATAAAACAGCTGAACGTGGTCCAGAGGGGGTTTGCCCAGAAGCTGTGTAGAGCCTACCGCACGGTCTCCCTAAACTCGGCACTGGTGCTGGCTGGTATACTCCCACTCGACCTCCGTATACGGGAAGCGGCTGCGTTGTACGGAGCCAAGAGGGGCGTACCCCAGCCGGTACTAGGAGGGAGGGAGATTGAACGGATGGCTCCAGCGATAGAGGCTCCGCACCCCGCGGAACAAGTGACGCTGGAGTTGGGAAGCCTGGTAGACGAGGAACAATATAACAACCACAGCGACTTCGCTGTGCGTATATTCACAGACGGCAGCAAGATTGAGGGCAAAGTCGGAGCGGCGCTATCCTTGTGGAATGGTGCCACCGAAACTAAGGCCCTCAAACTTGCCATGCCGTCTTACTGTACCGTCTACCAGGCAGAGCTTCTGGCCCTACAGAAGGCGGCAGGAGAAGTGCTCGAGAGTGGTGAAACCACGTTCGGCATCTTCAGCGACTCCATGGCGGCCCTTCAGTCAGTTGCGAACGTAAGTTCCCCCCATCCCTTGGCTGTGGAAACCAGGGACACCATCCGACGCTGCAGGCTCCAGAACAAGAGTGTCTCCTTGTTCTGGATAAAGGCCCACGCAGGGTTGGAGGGGAACGAGCGAGCCGACCAGCTGGCGAAGGAGGCCGCACTGAGGTCGAAGAAGAGGCCGGACTATGATCTGTGCCCCGTATCATTCGTCAAGCGAAGAATCCGGTTGGAGACGCTTGACGAATGGAACGGGAGGTATGTAACGGGTGAGACTGCCTCGGGCACAAAAATTTTCTTCCCGGACGCGGTAGCGGCGTACAAGGTCGTGCGCAAAATGGTCCCCACGAGCATCACCACGCAGATACTCACGGGGCACGGTGGGTTCTCTGCATACTTGAGTCGGTTCAAGTGTAAAGAGAGCCCATCGTGCGCTTGTGAGCCTGGCAAGGAAGAGACGGTGCTCCACATACTATTGGAGTGCCCCATCACCGCAAGGGCCAGATTCGAGGCAGAGCAGCGGCTTGGGGTAGAGCTAGTTGCGAAAAATCTCCCTAGCCTAATGGCGGATAAAACCCGCGAAACATTTTTAGAATACTGCACAAAAATTGCAACCATAGTGTTATGCAGAAATAAATAATAATACTTGAGCATATGGTGGGTATATGGCTTAAGAATTAGTTATGGGATTAAAAAATTTAAAAAAGCGGGGGGGGGGGATTTTGGAGGCTTAAAATGAATAAAATTAATCGTCACTGTATTAAGTAATAAATTTAATAATTGAGAAATTGTTGTCCGTACTGAGAGGACGTGATCTCTCCGAACTTCCTGAATAAATGAATATTATAAAACAATAGTAGCCAAAAATTAATACATACGCACAAAACGGCTTTGACAATGTCAGAGGGCACTGGAAAGGCAGGAGTGTGGTTTTAGCCGGTTCGAGTCCGGCACTACCTCGACTGTCTCACAAGAGAAATTCCTGTGGGATAGTCGAGGTGTCCGCGGGGATTTCCCACTCCTGTTTTTAAAAAAAAAAAAAAAAAAAAAAAAAAAAAAAAAAAAAAAAACCTAACCGCTGAACTTGGGCAACTCTCGCAACCTCAAGGCTGAGATCAAGACTGCGGTACTCGAAGCCATAAACAGGCTTTATGAGCTCGTCAAGGAGTCCGAGCGCGACAAGGCCCCTGCCGCACCCATCGCCATACCGGAAACCGCGCCCACTGCTGACTTCGGCCCCCAACCTTCTTCCATCGAGGTTCTTGCTGGCCAGACTGAGCTCCTGAGAACCATGAAGGAGCACATCTCGGAGTTAAAAGACAACTCCGAGAAACTCGACAGACTCCGAGACAGTCTGGCCAGCCGAGAGAGTGTGGGGGAGACAACCTACGCGAGTGTAGCGGCCGTAAATAAGTGCCACACCACGGCGCAGGCCCTGGAGCGGACGACGCTGCACTCCGTGGTGGTTTCTTCCACACAGGAGAGGGACACGGGGGCTGAAATCCTCGAAAGAGTGCGAAAAGCAGTGGACGCGAAGGAAGGCTGGGTGCGTGTAGAGAGAGTAAGAAAGGCCAAAGATCAAAAAGTAATTATGGGGTGCGCAACGACAGAAGAAAGGAGAAAATTAAAACTGCGACTAGAGAAGGCCGGAGAGAACCTCGTCGTCGAGGAAGTCAAAAATCGAAACCCTCTTCTGGTTCTTAGGGACGTGCTTTTAGTACACAGTGACGAAGAAGTGATTAGAGCCCTTAAGAACCAGAACCGGGAGATCTTTCACGGCCTCGGTGACGAGGAACAGAAGATTGTAATCAAATTTCGAAAAAAGTCCAGGAACCCTCACGTGAGCAGCGTTGTGATGAGTGTTTCTCCAGCAGTCTGGAAGAGGGCACTCGAAGGAGGCAAACTCCGTATTGACCTCCAGAGAGTGCGCGTCGAGGATCAGACGCCTCTGGTGCAGTGCACCCGCTGCTTATCGTACGGCCACGGCAAGCGCCTATGTACGGAGCTGGCCGACCTGTGCAGCCACTGTGGCGGTCCACATCTTAGAGTGGACTGCCCAGACAAGCACAGGAGCGAAGCAGTGGTGTGCGTTAACTGCACCAGAGCCAAGCTGGGGGAACACTCACACAACGCGTTCAGTGAATTATGCCCGGTGCGAAGGAAGTGGGACGCATTCGCGCGAGCAACCATAGCGTATTGCTAAAGTGGTCGGTGCGCCCCCTTCCACGTACAAGAAGATTTCAAATTCGACACAACTAGAACACAGAAGAACAAAGCGAACCACTAGGGTTGGCTTTTTGGAGAACGGAAACTGGAGCCACTTTCTTGCAAAAGTGACTGGAGTTAAGCTGGACCATGAATCAACTCTAGTGGTATCGTCAAGTTATGTCAAGGTTGCAAAAATACGTCGATTAAATTCCAGAGTACTTGTGGAATTGATATTAAAATATATAGTAAATATATGGTATTAATATCAAAAACGAAAATAATTAAAAGACTACTCTTGGTAAAATTGAAATCCAAAAATACGTAAACACATGAAAGGGCATAAATAAAAGGGTTACTTGGATAAAATAAAACGGAACACAGATACAAATTTTAAAATTAGTAATTGTTAATATATTTATAGTATTTGTAAATTACATAAAATATAAAAGTAGTAAAAATGGTATTGCAAAGTATTTAAATAGCATTAAAAGTATAAAACCTATTAAATAAAAGTCATCAGAATGTGGTCTCATCGGCCTTCCAAAAAAAAAAAAAAAAAATATATAGTCGCAAATGAAGCTTAAAATTATAGGAACAAGGGCTTTGACAATGTCAGAGGGACACTGGCGGGGCAGGAGTGTGGTTTTAGCCGGTTCGAGTCCGGCACTACCTCGACTGTCTCACAGGAGAAATTCCTGTGGGATAGTCGAGGTGTCCGCGGGGATTTCCCACTCCTGCCAAAACAAAAAAAAAAAAAAAAAAAAAAAAAAAAACCTAACCTAACCTAACCTAACCTAACCTAACCTAACCTAACCTAACCTAACCTAACCTAACCTAACCTAACCTAACCTAACCTAACCTAACCTAACCTAACCTAACCTAACCTAACCTAACCTAACCTAACAGGCGGTATGTACGCTACACTGATGACATGGTGTTTATGAGATTGGGATGCAGGTAACTGAACCACGAGCTGTTCGACATAAGCATGGGTAAATTGAGTCGCTATGGTAGTGGGTCGCAGCCCACGGAGTATGGCTATTAATACACCCCCACCCTCACGCTTATTTGTCGCTGAACGATCACGATCACATCTGAAGACTGTGTAGCGATCATCTATAAACTCGCTATCGTGAATGCTAGGAATGAGCCAGGTTTCAGTAAGTATAATGACATCATATGAACACGACATGATGCTCATATAAAGGGTGTGCAACTTAGTACGAATACCTCTACAATTTTGGTAATATATCGCACCCCCCACCGAATAATATGGTAATGTGCTATTACGATAGTTTACGTTTTATTGCATATTCGATATTTATAGCATTGATTACACCTTGTAATTTTTTTTCGTAATTTTTCTATGCATATTTGCAAAAGTACAATAATTTCAATGGTCCCATAATGGACTTAACAATATTATTCCCGAAAAATCTTAACACACTTGTTTTACACAACATGACAGAGACCTATTAAAATCGTAATGTCGTTCACTGTATCATAATAGTTAATATTCTTAAAGCAAGCGGTTGGTACAATAAAATATTACGATGGTGTCGGTACGTAATGAATGAATACAGTATTATTCATTTGTTATCCATTGTGATTGATGAGTAAATTTGTTTTTTTTTTGTGAATGGCATCTCGCAGTTCAACCTAGGAGGTTGTCGTCTGCTTAACCCGACTATCCTGTGGGTGCCTCGAGTGTCAGGCCTCCAGCCAGGGCAAAAGACTTACAAACTAAGCGCCTACACTTAGAGCGTCGCTGGGGGAGAAAAGCAATCGAACAGGCTTTAGGGGTTGATTTTGAACTACAAGCTCAGGCACGTGGGCTGGCTCGAGCAAGGGTCGGAGAGGGCATTGATCGGGACGTTGCGACGGTCCTAGATGACGAGGACGGAATGACGGCTGTTTGTGTCTGTGCTTCTCGAGTGTGCTAGTTTCCCTACTGATCTGCTGGAGGTGGGTGGTAGCGTCATCGGGGGTGGCTCGTATCGGGTGGCCGATGCACTTAGAGGATTACGTTACCTTTTAGCAGAATCGAAGAAGAGCATAGAAAAGCGTTTCATAAACTGAAGGATAGTGGGCATTCTAAGCCTATGTGTAGACCATTAGGTCATTGCGGATATAGTAAGGGGCTCCCGTGACTTAGCGTGAGAACCGGTTCTGGAGTCCCTGGATCCTATAGATATATCTAGCCTTGGTATACAGTACAAACACGACACCAGCGTATGTCATGATGGGACGGATCACCGCGGCATAGAGGCACAACATGCACCTGAGAGACAACTTACTAACAAGAAATGGAGCCTACCTATAGCAAAGGCGACTCGGTCACGAGCTGCACTGATATGCGGCCCGAAGGACAGATGGTCGTCGAGTATGACTCTTAGATATCTGGCTTGCTTCTCCCAAGGGATAGGCTTACCGTACAGAGTGATCGGGCTGGGGTAGGTGGAATTGTAATAATACGCGGTTTAAAATAAAGAACCGCCTGAGTCTTATCGGGGTTAGCCACTTCCGGATCCAAGCATCTAAGACGTCGGCTGAGGTTTGTAGGTTTTTGGCAATAGCATTCTTATAACGACCAGTGTAATAGATGGCTGCGTCGTCCGCGAACAGGGCTAACTGAGCCTTTTTGCTTCGACAGCACGTAACAGTGTAAAAGCGTGAATATAAGCGGGGAGACCACTGTTATCAGTACATATCCGCAAACTCGGTAAGCCCAAGGCGGAACCATGTAGCTACTGGCCTATCAGTCTTCTGTATGAGTTCGGCACTAAAGAGACAGGCGCAAACCCACCGCGGTGCACGCTGTGCACGGGCACGTGGTGCATTTTAGCTGCGTGGATTCATTTGTTTGATAACGTGGGCCTACGTATCAACTGCAGTATATACTATACGCCCACGACTATGTACAATTGTAGCGTGTGTGGTCCACTGCGGTATGGTTGTGGGTATTCGTGTATACTGTGTACCGCATGCACAGCGCCATTCTTCTTCTTCTTCTTTGCGTGTCGATAAACTCAAATAATACCCGACCAGTATGTTGCCACCTGCACAGCTCTGTCATTGGCTTCGTTTAAATCCTGGAAGGTGCAGGTGGCTGCGCAGGATGGGCAACAAAGGAGGTGGGGCATATCCTGTAGAGGGGCTCCACACAGACATTGTATTTGGGACGGGTCGATGATACCCCATTTGGCCAGATTATTTCTACAGCGGCCAACCTGGGCCCGCAAACGGTTAAGAGATTTCCAGATTGGCCACTGCAGTTCCTGTCCAGGGGGAAGATGTTCTGCTGGATTGATGAAGTGAGGAGGGGTGGGATATCTGTTCCTCCACAATTCGCATCTTTCATCTGACGCACTGTCCTTTGAGGAAATCGTGTGTCTCACGAAGCTTTTACGGCTTTTTAAGCGTGAAGGTGGTATTTGATGCCCGTACAGGGGGTGGCGGTTATCTCGTTCCTGTTTTCCCTTCTCGATGCGAAAAGAGATGTGCAGGTGGCTACATACTGGTCTGGCACAACGGCTTGTACAAGCTGTACCAACTAGGAGTGCCAGACCGTCTCGTGCTTACCCTACGAGACTCTCAGTCGGATCGCACCTTCCGCTATTGCGATAGCGGGGAAGCTCTCTCCTCACCTCGAATGGGGAGAGGAGTCACTCCATTCGAGCCACCATCTCCCCGCTTATATTCACGCTTTTACACTGTTACGTGCTGTCGAAGCAAAAAGGCTCAGTTAGCCCTGTTCGCGGACGACGCAGCCATCTATTACACTGGTCGTTATAAGAATGCTATTGCCAAAAACCTACAAACCTCAGCCGACGTCTTAGATGCTTGGATCCGGAAGTGGCTAACCCCGATAAGACTCAGGCGGTTCTTTATTTTAAACCGCGTATTATTACAATTCCACCTACCCCAGCCCGATCACTCTGTACGGTAAGCCTATCCCTTGGGAGAAGCAAGCCAGATATCTAAGAGTCATACTCGACGACCATCTGTCCTTCGGGCCGCATATCAGTGCAGCTCGTGACCGAGTCGCCTTTGCTATAGGTAGGCTCCATTTCTTGTTAGTAAGTTGTCTCTCAGGTGCATGTTGTGCCTCTATGCCGCGGTGATCCGTCCCATCATGACATACGCTGGTGTCGTGTTTGTACTGTATACCAAGGCTAGATATATCTATAGGATCCAGGGACTCCAGAACCGGTTCTCACGCTAAGTCACGGGAGCCCCTTACTATATCCGCAATGACCTAATGGTCTACACATAGGCTTAGAATGCCCACTATCCTTCAGTTTATGAAACGCTTTTCTATGCTCTTCTTCGATTCTGCTAAAAGGTAACGTAATCCTCTAAGTGCATCGGCCACCCGATACGAGCCACCCCCGATGACGCTACCACCCACCTCCAGCAGATCAGTAGGGAAACTAGCACACTCGAGAAGCACAGACACAAACAGCCGTCATTCCGTCCTCGTCATCTAGGACCGTCGCAACGTCCCGATCAATGCCCTCTCCGACCCTTGCTCGAGCCAGCCCACGTGCCTGAGCTTGTAGTTCAAAATCAACCCCTAAAGCCTGTTCGATTGCTTTTCTCCCCCAGCGACGCTCTAAGTGTAGGCGCTTAGTTTGTAAGTCTTTTGCCCTGGCTGGAGGCCTGACACTCGAGGCACCCACAGGATAGTCGGGTTAAGCAGACGACAACCTCCTAGGTTGAACTGCGAGATGCCATTCACAAAAAAAAAACAAATTTACTCATCAATCACAATGGATAACAAATGAATAATACTGTATTCATTCATTACGTACCGACACCATCGTAATATTTTATTGTACCAACCGCTTGCTTTAAGAATATTAACTATTATGATACAGTGAACGACATTACGATTTTAATAGGTCTCTGTCATGTTGTGTAAAACAAGTGTGTTAAGATTTTTCGGGAATAATATTGTTAAGTCCATTATGGGACCATTGAAATTATTGTACTTTTGCAAATATGCATAGAAAAATTACGAAAAAAAATTACAAGGTGTAATCAATGCTATAAATATCGAATATGCAATAAAACGTAAACTATCGTAATAGCACATTACCATATTATTCGGTGGGGGGTGCGATATATTACCAAAATTGTAGAGGTATTCGTACTAAGTTGCACACCCTTTATATGAGCATCATGTCGTGTTCATATGATGTCATTATACTTACTGAAACCTGGCTCATTCCTAGCATTCACGATAGCGAGTTTATAGATGATCGCTACACAGTCTTCAGATGTGATCGTGATCGTTCAGCGACAAATAAGCGTGAGGGTGGGGGTGTATTAATAGCCATACTCCGTGGGCTGCGACCCACTACCATAGCGACTCAATTTACCCATGCTTATGTCGAACAGCTCGTGGTTCAGTTACCTGCATCCCAATCTCATAAACACCATGTCATCAGTGTAGCGTACATACCGCCTCGCACTAGCGACGCAATGTATGGGCAATATTTAAATATGTTGCATCTCATTGCAAATGATTCTAATACCGAGTCATTCTTTATTGTTGGAGATTTCAACTTACCTGATATTAAATGGTTGGATCAGGGTAATTGTGCAGTGGCAGATACCACAACTTCAAGCGGCCAGCTAATACTGAATTTTATGTCATTAATTAACGGTTCGCAATACAATAAGACGAGAAACAGTCTCGGACGAATACTTGATTTGTTTATCTCTAACACTGACTGTCAGACTGTATCTTGTACGCCACTACTTCCGGCTGACACCCACCATCCACCTTTTACCGTGTTTGTGGATCTCAATATGCAATTTACCCCCATGAAATGCCGTTCTGTTCCTAGGTACAACTATCATAAAGCTAAATATACTGATATAAATGCAGAACTCGGTTCTATAAATTGGGAAGCCAAACTCGCTGATCTGACCGCTGAACAGGCTGTCAACACTTTCTACGATATTTTATACGGGATAATTAGACAGCATGTTCCTGTAACTCGAATTAAAAATTCACAATTTCCTGTTTGGTTCACACCCTCTTTGATCCGTATCTTTAAAAGTAAAGAACGTGCGTGGATTAAGTGGAAAATGTATCAAAACTTGTGCGACTATAATAACTTTTCGGGTTACCGTAAATTGTTTCAAAATTAATCCGTTATTTGTTTTAGAAATTATATTAACTCAGTAGAAGACAGTATACCTAAAAACATAAAGTACTTTTGGACATATGTATCCAATAGAAAGGGCAAGACTAACTACCCAGCCAATATGTATTTTAAAAATGAATTGTCTGATAGCCCTACTCATACATGCAATTTGTTTTCTTCTTTTTTCGCTTCTGTCTATGAACCTTCCACGTTTGATCCCGAGAATTGGGAACCATCAAATATATACAAGGAAAGCTCTGCTTGTATACCTGATATTTACCTCACAAAAGAAGAAGTACATGGAGCAGTCAAATCACTGGACCCTTCTAAGGGAGCGGGCCCCGATGGTCTTCCACCTGTCTTCTTTATAAAAATAGCTGACAACATCTATACTGCGTTGTATTTAATTTTCAATAAATGTCTACATGATGGTATCTTTCCCACCGTGTGGAAGCGAGCATTTATTACACCAGTTTATAAAAGTGGAGACAAAGACAATGTAGAGAATTATCGCCCCATATCTATTATTTCCACCTTGTCGAAGCTTTTTGAGAGACTTGTGCACAGCGCTCTTTATCCTCAATTGCATGGCCTTATTGTACCGCAACAACATGGGTTCGTTAAACGGCGTTCGACAACTACCAATCTTATGGTTTTCACTAACTTTCTTTTTGAAAATATGGACAGGAGAGTCCAGGTAGACGCTGTGTACACTGACTTTCGGAAAGCTTTTGACAGGGTGGATCACACAATTCTTTTAGAAAAGCTTGCTTACAATGGTATCAGAGGCAATTTACTTCGTTGGTTTGCATCATATATTTATAACAGGACACAAAAAGTCGTTATAAATGGGTTTGAATCTGAGATTGTAACTGTCAAGTCTGGAGTTCCTCAAGGGTCTATCTTGGGCCCTTTGCTTTTTATCCTGTTTATTAATGACATAAAATATTGTTTTGTTAATGCAAATTTCCTGATGTATGCGGATGATATAAAAATCTACAAAGCCTGCCAAAAACTTGATGACTGCCTATTACTCCAAGAAGATCTTCACAGACTTGATACCTACTGTAAAGATAACAAACTCTTTCTTAGTCTTCCTAAATGTCATAGTATATCCTTTACTAAAAACAAAAATATACTTAATTTTACGTATACGTTGAACAGCCAACAATTATTTGTAGTGGAATCCGTTCGCGACCTTGGTGTGACTATTGATTCATGTTTGCACTTTGACCTGCATATTGAAAACATAATAAATAAAGCCTTTCAGATGTATGGTTTTGTCATAAGATCCTCGAATGACTTTGTGCGGCCCTCTACTTTTTTGGTATTATATAAAACATTGATAAGATCACAATTAGAATACGCGATTCCTATTTGGAATCCGTTCTACCTCAAATATAACATTAAATTAGAATTAGTACAGAAAAAGTTTTTACGTACTGTGAACTATAAATGTTACCACTCGAGAATTCCGTATACACAGTTACTACAGCGGTATAATGTTTTAAGTTTACAGTCTCGGCGTTTACTTCTGGTGGCCATGATGCTGCATGGTTTATGTAACAACAGATTTGACTGTATTGAAATCACAAATAAGTTACGCTATACGGTACCAAGAACTGTTGTCAGACGGGCGGCCCGTGTGCCCCGGTTGTTCCACGTGGATTCATGCAGGACCAACGCCGGGGCACGCGTGCCTCTTCGTCAACTAGTGGAAACCTATAACACACACTTCATGGACATAGATATCTTCTCTCTTTCTAGTAACAAATTTAAAACACTGGCTATCAATATTCTTTCACCACAATCTTAATCTAAAATTAATTAATTAATTCAACAAAATTATCTTTTCGTACTTTATTTGTTCATTTATTAATCAGTGGACAATGGTGTGGGTTATATGTTTACCAATTTATGTAACTACTCATAATTTTAAACCTGAACATGTAACTGTTTATTTGTCCCTAATAAATAAAATAAAATAAAATAAACCCAATAATGTTAATTTAATATTTTATAAAATGGAAATTAATTTTATATGTTTTTTTATTTCAGAAAAATGGAAGGCCTTGATATTGTGGATGATGTTATTAAGTCATTCTATTTAACAATATTGAACACTCTGAGTTCCAGGAAAATCAGCAGGATAAAGTCAAGAATACTCGAGAAAGAGAAATAAAAGTAAAAAACAAAAAGCCTAAATTAACTTCTAAAATTACCTTATCCAAACTATTGGATGCACCTTCTACATCTTACGTTATTCGCAAGGAACCAGGAAAAGCACACCATTTAATAAAAATATCTATTTGTGATCTAAGTGATAATAATTCAATAAGTCGTGTTGATCGCAGTGATAGTGATTGTGCTTGTGTGAATGTTCAGTATCTAGTCAAGGACAATTACGATGAAATTATGGATGAAGCAGAATATCTCGTCGGTAAAATAGTTAAAAAATTAAGTTCGCCTACATACAGACCTTAAATGCAATTTATAAGTTATTGTTTACAACAATAAAATTAAAATTGATTTTATATACCGTGTTTTTATTCACCCATAAGTTAGTATAGATGACTCTTATTAATAAACACTGCATATAGTTATTACAAACTTAGTCTTCTTAGATATAAAAGGAACAAGCATCTGAGATATCATTCCCTACATCTTGACATTGTTGTGCTGAAGTGCAGTTCACTGAGCAGTGAGTTTCATCGAAACTTGGTGGATAAGACATATCATTTATGTTTAAAAGCAACGTATAGTGTGGGTACCATTGCATTCTACTTGCATTTATTCTTTTTGGGAACATACAGGCAATAATACACCACAGAAAACAATGATTGTCATTATTGTGCATATTCAAACATGACTTTGTGTTTTTTTATAACCTTAGGCAATTCTAAGTATGTTCCAGCTCTTAAGGGATTGTACTTGTTTATGTTTATTTCCAAATGGTTTATACAATTTATGATTAAACGAACTTACGTGTAGTACGTGAAGTTCTATCATAATTATACGAAGTGCTTCGTTCGAAGAGATGAGTAACCTGTAATAGAATTTTATTAGTAATATTCCACTTGTAGTAGTAGGTCCAGTTATCGTCACTCCACTGTTATTTTGAGGGTAGTTATGACTTTTTTTTTTTTAAGCTGCCTACGGCCGTCGCCCGCTCTGTTCGTCATTTAGTTTGGAGTCAATAATCACTCCTAGAACAATATTTCCGAAAAGGCTGGGCTGCGCGCATGCGACAATTGGGCCGGGCGGGTGTTGGTTACTCATCTCTTCGAACGAAGCACTTCGTATAATTATGATAGAACTTCACGTACTACACGTAAGTTTGTTTAATCATAAATTATACTCGTGCTCCGTTCTCGAGATGAGTAACCTGTAATAGAATTTTATTAGTAATATTCCACTTGTAGACTTTGAGAGTAAGAACCTAAAGGTATCTGCTTTGAGGAAATATTAATGAAATTCATTTACTAATTAATTTGTGTTTATTTGTGTGTGTGAGACTGCACAAACAGACTCACGATGTCCGCGATTACGCGGAGCCCTAATCAAAATATATTTGTCCAATTGACAAAGGAAAAACAACTATTCAATACACTTACCATCACGTTGGTACCGGTGATGTGACGTAGTCCCTGGTTCCGTCTTATCTGGGTGGGGTGTAAGTATAACTGTGGTTTGTGTGGTGTATGTGTAGTTATGTGAGATTACGACGATAACCAAAGGGCGCCCCACAGCGCGTACCGACGTCTTTCTGGACAAACCTTCCTATCACACACGTGGCACCTTCCACCAATGTCCAACTGAATTTTATCCCGGTTGCTAACCCAATCGGGGATGTAAATTAGTCCAGCACTGAATTTAGGAATTTACAGCGTTCAAAGACACAAAAGGCCGTCTACATAACCAACAAATTACTCGCGGTCAAGACCCAAAATGGCGAGATTTCTCAATTTTCACTCAATTATCAACAAAATATCAAACACCGAACAGGATTGCATCGGATTAACAATAACTCAAAGTTTTCAAACAATAATTACAAGACAGCCGCGTGCATCAAAATTACAAGCACGGAGCGACCATTATTCAACCAAAATTGCACTGACAAGCCAACGTCATCGCACTGATTCGCACAGACAACGAAACGTAATCTGTCAAACGTCAAAAGGTGCGTTCAGAGTCTTGGTGGATGAAACATCTACCCCCCCGGACGGGCCGTCCCGTCCGCTAATCAATTGGCAGTCTTGACAAGGTTGCGACCGCTCTCTTCATAACCGACCCATCCACTAAAACCTCAGCAAAACGAGGTACCCCGTCGGTGCCAGCCACCAAATTGAGAATGCGCCCCCGGCGCCAATACAGAGGCTTAAGGTTGGCATCCTTAATAAGGACGAGGTCTCCTATCTTGGGCGGATGAGTTTTATCAGTCCACTTGACGCGCTGCTGGAGGATGTGCAGATACTCTAAGCTCCAACGCTTCCAAAAGCTCTGAGTGAGCTGTTGCACCAACTGAAACCGCGATAGCCGATTTTGGCTCACATCAACAAAAGGGTACTCAGGCAGAGCGACAAGTGGCTGTCCAATCAAGAAATGGCCCGGGGTTAGAGCCTCCAAATCGTTCGGGTCCGAAGAGAGCGGGCACAATGGACGCGAATTTAGTACCGCTTCAATGCGACAAAATACCGTAGCTAATTCCTCAAAGGTGAGAACGGTGTCTCCCAACAATCTCCGCCAGAGTCCCTTTGCCGCTTTCACCGCGGCCTCAAAAATACCCCCCCAATGGGGGCAGGCTGGCGGGTCAAACAACCAAGTGACCCCTTGACGGGCCAATTTGTTACCAATGTCAACCTGGCTCTCATTAAGAAAGTCATACACTTCCTTCAAATAGTTACTTGTACCCTTGTAGTTGGTACCGCAATCAGACCTGATCAGAGAAGGTAACCCACGGCGAGACGTAAATCTATCCAAAGTTGCCAAAAAGGCCTCCGTCGAGAGGGAGGATACCAGCTCCAAGTGCACTGCCTTAGTTGACAGGCAGACAAATACGCACAAATAAGCCTTGACAATTTTACTATTGCGAAGGGTAGACGTCTTTATCGAAAAGGGACCAGCAAAGTCCGTTCCTACGCCTGCAAAGGGCCTCGCCTCATTGACGCGATCAGCGGCAAGTCTCCCATCTGGGACTGCATCGTTGGGGCCTTAGTCCGATAACACGGTATGCAACGGAAGACGATGCTACGAATGGTACGACGAGCCGACAAAATCCAAAACTCTCGCTGCAGAATGGCCAACAGCGCATTGCAACCGGCGTGCGAGTTCTTAATGTGACGATCAGTCACCAACAATTTAATCAAATGGCCCGCCTTGGGCAACAAAAGGGGGTGACGGACCCCATAAGGAAGGCTAGAGTGCCTTTTTTTTTTTTTTTTTTTTTTCGGATGGGAAATCATCAAATAACCCCTCCCGCTCTGGGCGGAGCAGGAGGGAGTGTCAGACTTTTACTGACTAAAACCCATCCATGTTCCTTCATCGCCCTTTGTGTTCCGGGGCCACGGTATCTCTTTCGAATAGTCCCGCAACCCCGGCAGGCATCGGTCCTTACGGACCCCTTCCTTTTTGCTGACTCTCTTTGAGGCGCGCGTGGAACACGAACGCGCCGTCGACACGGCCTGTCGTCATGAGACGGACGGACGGCGAGCTAGCCCATAGCTCACCGTCCACAGGCCCACGCCTACGGTGGCCGGGGGCCACGTGGTGGTGGCCCCCGACGCCCGGGGCGTCTCCCGCGGCGGCCGGGACGTTGAGAGGTTCTCTCCCTCTCACGTTCCGCCACCTCCTTCTCTAGCATTACTGCTTCGCAGAAGGAGGTGACGGCGTCCCATTCCGTCTCGCTCCGGACCATGGCTTGCACCAGGGCCGGACGCGAGAGGTCGCCGCCGCCGATCGCCGCTTCGAGGACACGGCGGTGCTCCGCCCACGCGGGGCACACCTCCACCGTGTGCTGCACCGTGTCCTCCGGTCGATCCTCACAGTGGAAGCACCCGGACGTTTCCTCCCGCCCGATTCGGTGCAGGAACCTCCCGAACACCCCGTGTCCGGTGAGGACCTGCGTCAGGCGGAAGGTGAGGACGCCGTGGCGTCGCTCAAGCCACTCCTCAAAGAGGGGACTTATCGCCACTATCGTGGCGTGCCCTGCACGAGGTTGCGACAGTCGCTCTCTCCATGTCGCCATGAGATCCCGCCGGAAGTCTGTCCGCTGAGCGACAATTTGCCGCGGCAGCGGAGTTTCCCCCCGGCGTAGCGCCTCCGCGCGCCATTCATGTAGGCGCGCGAGGACTATTGCCTCCAGATCCCATGGCGGCAATCCGGCAAGGAGGCTCGCCGCCTCGCGGGAGATCGTGCGGTAGCCCCGGGCCAGCCTTACGGCTACCACCTTTTGGTGCGCGTTCAGGTAGTGGGCGGCTCGCCGCCTCAATGAACGCGCCCACACCGGGGCCCCGTAAAGGGCCATTGACCGCACGACTCCCGCGTAGAGCCTCCGGCAGGAGGCGTTTGGCCCCCCCAGATTGGGCAGGAGCCGCCTGAAGGCAGCCCCAGTCCGCTCCAGTTTGGGGGCCAAACGTCGGAAATGTTCCACGAAGTTCCACCGGCTGTCAAGGACAAGTCCCAGGTACTTTAACGTCGACTCGACGCCGATGGATACCCCTCCTACCGTCAGTGTGGATCCCGGAGGTGGCGCATTCAGAGGCCCATGAAAGCACATGGCCTCGGACTTGTGCAGTGCCACCTCGAGACCCAGTTGCCGGATCCTCTCAACGACTATCGCAACCCCGCGTGTCATCGCTTCGGCCGCCGCCTCGTGCGACCCCCCCTGTGCCAGCACCAGCGTGTCGTCTGCGTAGCAAACCACGCTGACACCGCTAGGGAGGTCGGCGCGCAGCACCCAGTCGTAACCGATGTTCCACAATGACGGCCCCAGAACCGATCCCTGCGGAACACCGCACGACATCTCTCGCCGGTTCCATTCTCCGCTGCGACCGGGGTAGATGACGGCTCTGTCCGTCAGATAGTCCCCGACCACTCGACGGAGGTAGGTCGGCACCCGGTGATACCGGAGTGCCTCCCTAATGCAGCTCCAGGGCATGGAGTTGAAGGCGTTGGCGATGTCGAGAGACACCGCCAAGACAACCCCACCCCTGGACACCGCATCCCCCGTCGTGAGGGCTCTCACGCGCATGATGGCGTCCACCGTAGAGCGCCCCTTGCGAAAACCAAACTGGTGTTCCGCAAGGTCCGGCCCAGTCCCCGCAAGGTGCTCGGCGAGGCGGTTTGCAATTACTCTTTCAAAGAGCTTGCCCACCTCGTCGAGCAGCACCACGGGCCGGTATGCGGACGGAGAGTCCGCAGGGCGCCCCGGCTTCCGGATGAGGACCAGCTTCCCCGTCTTCCAACGAAGCGGGAACTGGCCTCTCTCCAAGCATGCGCTTAGGAGCCCCTCCAGTCGGGGCCCGAGAGCCTCTGAGGCCAGGACCCAGGCTTTGCCAGGCAAGCCATCGGGTCCCGGGGCGGTATTTTTGGCAGTGCCAAAAATACCGCCCCGGGACCCGATGCCTGCGTACCGCCACTCTCAGGAGGCTAGAGTGCCTCAACCGTCCTCCAACACGCAAAAGACCCGTTTCATCCAAAAAGGGGTTCAACTTACTAACGGCTCCCGACAACTTAACTCTACCGGACTTCAAGGTCTCGATCTCCTTCTCAAAGTGTACGGCCTGCACAGAGCGAACCCACAGGAGGAGTGACTCCTGTCGCTCTTGAGGAGAGAGAACCGGTGACAGGCGCTTGTCCCCTGGATTCCTAGCATTGTGACCAAAACGCCTGATCCACGAGGTAACGTTCAACAATTTGTCGAGGGAGCTGTATCGATTCAACAAAATATCCGGATCAAACGGAGGGTCCTTCGTCCCAACAGCGAGCACCTTGCCCGGGCAAAGGATCCGACATCAAAATTGGCGTTCGAGGCCAATCATCCTCGGGGCGAGTCAGCCAATCCGGTCCCCACCAAAGGGGGTGCACAATCAGGCGGGGGGCCATGCACCCACGTGAGGCTACGTCGCCGGGGTTCAAGTCTCCAGGCACGTGCCTCCAAATCAAAGGCGTTTCGGAATTTTGTATCTGTGACACTCGGTTCGCCACAAAGACCTCCAAGGAGTGGACGGACGTCTTCAACCAGCACAAAACAATTTGACTGTCCGTCCAGGCGTAAGAATTCCGAATGTTCACAGATCCACCTAAAGTTTGAGCAACGTGATTCAAGAGACGCACAAGAAGCGCCGCCCCTGACAACTCTAGCTTAGGGATGGTCAATGCCGTCCGGAGGGGGGCCACCTTGCTCTTGGCCATGATCAGTGACAACTTCACCTGGCCTGTCGCGCTGACGGTGCGCAGATAAACAACAGCTGCATAACCGTGCGAAGATGCGTCACAAAACCCATGAAGGGTAGCAGTATAGTTCCCAGGGGGGAGGATAGCGCGTGGTAACGCGACCTCGTTGACCGCAGGAAGTGCGGATACAAATTGGAGCCAATGTTCCAAAAGGGTTTCCTGAAGTGGCTCACCCCAACCAAGTTCCGCGGTCCAAAGGCGCTGGAGAAAACATTTCGCCCAAAACAATACCGGGCATATCCAACCATTCGGGTCAAAGGTTCTCGCGACAGTAGACAATACCAGTCGTTTAGTCCAAGTGTGTGGTGACTCCAAATCGACATCATACGTAAAGGTGTCTTGGACTGGTCGGTACTGAACGCCGAGAACGGCCAACATAGCAGGGTTGTCAGCATTTTCAAACAAATGAGGATCCTGCTTATGATCCTCTTCCACATCTTCCAACAGTGCTGGCGAGTTGAACACCCACTTACGCAACTCATAGCCAGCGGAATCCAAAATTTGAACCAACTCGTCACGCAACAGGATAGCTTCCTCAACCGTGGAAGCCCCAGTGCAGACGTCATCAACATACAAGTCCGTTTTCAAGATGGCGGACGCCCGAGGGAACCTCAAGCGTTCTCGGTCCGCGAGCTCCCAAAGCGAACGAATAGCAACAAAAGGGCTCGATCGAAGGCCGTACGTATTCGTGTTGAGCTCATAAACAACCATGGGGTCCCGGGGATTCTCTCGCCACAGGATCAACTGATAACGTCTGTCATCCCGGTGAATAACCGTTTGCCGGAACATCATTTTGATGTCAGCCACAAAGACTACTTGATGACGACGAAAAGACGTGATGACATCACAAAGGTCCCTCAACAATTTGGGGCCGGAGTGCAAGCAATCATTCAAAGAGACACCAGAGGAAGTCCGCGCAGACCCATCAAATACTGTGCGCAGCTTACCGGTGGATGCCTTGAGGACCGCGTGATGCGGCAGAAAGTAATGCTCAACTGAGCGCCAATCCAAATTTGACACCGACATGTGTCCCAAGTCTGCGTACTCACGCATGAAATCTAAATATTTCTGCCGCAGCACCGGATCCCTGGCCATACGGCGCTCCATCGCCAACAATCTCTTCTCGGCCATAGGTCTGGACTCGCCGAGAGGTGGTCGAACTGCAACAAAGGGCAACCGTGTTACGAGCCGACCGGAACGGAGTCGACCTGTGTTGTTCTGATAGAACAACTCGCACTCCTCATGTTCCGGGTTCAAGCGGGCCACTTGCGGTGGCTCCTCAACCTCCCAAAACCTCTGAACAGCGTCAGAGAGAGCGGAGCCACACGCCAACGCAAAATCAGGCTCAGGTGGAGGGGGAGCCTTCAACACTGGGCCCATCACCGCAAAGCCAAAGATGGTCGAGACAGCCACCAAACCGTTCGGCTGCAAGACTTTCATATTACCCAACAATATTCTCCCTAGTACATCGGACCCCAATATCAAATGAGTTGTATTAGGGGAATCAAACCGGCGGTCAGCCAAATCCAGGCCTGACGTCAACCGGACAATATCAGGCGACAGCTGACGTTGGGGATGACAGCCCAAAATACTCGTCAGAACAATGGCCGAAGGAAAAAACTTAGGGTCCAAAGAACTCACAGGAGTGAGCCCAAATAAGGTTTGTCCCTCAACAGTCGGGATAGGTGTTTCGCCTATTCCATTAATCGTGCCTGAAAAGGCACGGACATCCAGGCTCACCCAACCCGCTAACCAAGACGACAAAAGGCAACCCTGGGCTCCCGTGTCCAAAATGGCACGGACCACAACAGAGTCCCCCGTGGGTCCCCAGACCCTGACCGATGCCGTTGGCAACAAAACCGTGTCGATCTGGGGAGGTACGTTAGCGGGACAGGCGCTAATTTCCTAGTAATGCCTGGGCGGCGACCGATCGCCGCATCCAGGATGGGGTCTATCCCGATGAGGATAGTAGTCAAACTCCTCATCCGCGCGATGTCCCGAGCCGCGCGCCATCACTGGAGGGGCATATCTCACTTGACGCCTGAGTGGCGGGGGGCGCGTCTCCAAACGGGGACGTTCCGCCAACGGAGGGGAGGGAAGGCGGTGCTGGTCTGGCCAACGTCGCCTACCAGCAGCTGCATAGTCGCCTTCACGAGGGGAGGTCAATCGGCGGTCGCGCGGCTCCCGATCAACTGGCGCGGGGGGTGGAGTGCGGCGGTCAAAGTTGCAGGCCCCTCCTCGACTCTGATCCGGCGAGCGAGAAGCCCGGTGCTCATCTCCATCATACCCCCCCCTGCGCGAACCCCCATCAGAGGCTGGTCTGACAGAGCGGTTCGCGTTGGCGCACAAAATTTCAAGATGTGAGCCCCTACAAATCGAACAAGGGCGGGGGTTGGGGCAATCCCGATGAAAATGATTCCCCAAACACGAAAAGCACAGACGGCGTGCATTGGCAACTCGGCGGCGGGCACTCACGTGCAACTCCAAGAAGGCCGCGCAAGTTGGTACGCCATGTCCCGTGGCCTTACAATAGCCGCAAACAAAATTACTCCGGGGGCCACCAAAACGGGGGGCAGGGCGGCTATCACCAGGCCCGACAGTCCTAGTCCGTCCCTGGGCCCTCGGCCGAGAGGGCGGTTGGCTTAACCCCGTGGCACTACGAGCGTTGTCGAGGAAACGACACTCATCCTCCAAAAATTTGACGAGGTCTTCAAAGGGGGGAAGATGGGTGGCACTATCCCCACCATACTTCTGCTCAAAACGGGACCTCAAATCTGAAGGAAGCCGCTGCAACACTAAGTGTACCAAAAAATAGGACCAATAGTCCACCGGCAACTCCAATCGTTTCAAGGCGTTGGTTGCTGCGAGCAACGGATTCAAAAGGTCAGCACGCAACGCTGACATTCTGGTGATGGCCGGCAACCCCAAGATCTGGTCAATATGGACATCAGCCAGGCAACGTTTGTTCTGGTACCGTCGGGATAGAAGTTCCAGAGCAGTGGGATAGGCCGAGTCGGTCACCGGCAAGTGCTGCACCAAGGCTCGAGCCTCACCTCCTAGGGCTGACAACAAATAAGCCAACTTCGGGGCCGGTCGGACGTCAGAGCGCGAATCAACCAAACTGTCAAATAGGTTCCTGAAGCTTAACCAATGGTCCAAGTGACCGTCAAAATGTGGCAGCTCCAGGGTAGGCAGTCTACCCAAAAGTCCAAGGCCTGCAACAACAGAGGTCTCTGTTTTGACCTGGGCAGGGTCCCGACTCTTCAAAATTTCCCTGGCGCGCATACTTATTATGTCACCCAGGTTCATCATCTGGTCATAATCCGCAACAACCTTATCACGGGCTGCTTGACCCAATGTTTCCAGGTCCAAGTCCAAAATCACTTCATTGAAGCGAGCAAACAAAGTGTCAACCGCACTCAATCTCGCATTCAACTGCTCATACCGGGCAAGCGTGGCCTCTTCCAGGTCTCGACGCTCAGCGGTCGCAGCAGCTGAGGCAAACCATCTTAGCTGTGAGGTCAATCCACCAATGGCTTGGTTTACAGCTTTCAATGAAGCCATTGGGACAAATATCAAATAAACAAATTAAATTCAATTAAATAATCCACAGGAATAATTTTCCCGGACCCAACTACAATTTAAACCAAATAATAAAACTTAGTTTGAATTATTACAAGTTCAAATCCGACCCTGTACAAGCAATACCTTGTTTATACAATAACAAATTAAAGTACAAGCCACAAGGGACACTACATATCATAATATATTATGTCAAACAATCTATGTTTAATTTGAGTTAGGCCGACGGCAACAAATCAGACTTCTCAATACTTTTAACTCGACAATAAGTGGTGAATTTAACAATTCAACCACGCTCTGCTACCAGTTGTGTGAGACTGCACAAACAGACTCACGATGTCCGCGATTACGCGGAG
Source organism: Xestia xanthographa (assembly GCA_905147715.2). NCBI lineage: Eukaryota > Metazoa > Arthropoda > Insecta > Lepidoptera > Noctuidae > Xestia > Xestia xanthographa. The sequence continues at coordinate 91,635 of CAJHXD020000001.1, read as the reverse complement.
CCCTAATCAAAATATATTTGTCCAATTGACAAAGGAAAAACAACTATTCAATACACTTACCATCACGTTGTACCGGTGATGTGACGTAGTCCCTGGTTCCGTCTTATCTGGGTGGGGTGTAAGTATAACTGTGGTTTGTGTGGTGTATGTGTAGTTATGTGAGATTACGACGATAACCAAAGGGCGCCCCACAGCGCGTACCGACGTCTTTCTGGACAAACCTTCCTATCACACACGTGGCACCTTCCACCAATGTCCAACTGAATTTTATCCCGGTTGCTAACCCAATCGGGGATGTAAATTAGTCCAGCACTGAATTTAGGAATTTACGGCGTTCAAAGACACAAAAGGCCGTCTACATAACCAACAAATTACTCGCGGTCAAGATCCAAAATGGCGAGATTTCTCAATTTTCACTCAATTATCAACAAAATATCAAACACCGAACAGGATTGCATCGGATTAACAATAACTCAAAGTTTTCAAACAATAATTACAAGACAGCCGCGTGCATCAAAATTACAAGCACGGAGCGACCATTATTCAACCAAAATTGCACTGACAAGCCAACGTCATCGCACTGATTCGCACAGACAACGAAACGTAATCTGTCAAACGTCAAAAGGTGCGTTCAGAGTCTTGGTGGATGAAACATTGTGTTTATACAATCAACATCATTATAAAAATAGATAAAATATTATTAAACTAAGTGTTGTGACACTTAGTTTACTTTATAATTTGTTTTATGATTAAATTAAGATTTCTTAAATATCAGCCGTCTATAATCAACCTGGCAAGAGAATCACTTTGATTAGAGATTATGGTTCTGTCGTCGAACCTTGCAAATGTGTCAGATGTACCGCTCCAGCCCGCAGTTTTGCGGATAGTGTCGACGCTGAGGCCGAGGCGGCGCGCGCGTGACGTGCTCGCGTGCCGCGTGCTATGCGCACTGAATATCGATACATCTACACCACATTCTTCTAAGGTCGACTTAATCCAACGACCAATGGATTGTGGACTAACAATAGCGTGAGGTTTTCTGTAGCTAATAAAAAGATAGCGACAATTACCTCTTAGTTCCCTAGTTCTTTCTAAATAAGAAAGGAGTGTAATTGCTGGGCATATTTCAGGCTTTGGCCTAAAAAATGGCAAATGTAAGGTTGGCTGATTGCGGCCCACCCGCGAGGTTTTGATCAGATCCGGAATTTTAATATCTAATCGTGAATCAGTTTATACTATGTTCTGAATATCAATTTTTGACAATGTCTGCACGCGGTGTGCTGTTGTCAATGCCAGTAACATTGCACATTTTTTAGCCAATAGCTCCAGTGACAGTTCCTCGTTCGGATAGCGCGCTGCAAGCGCATCCAGAACAAGAGATGTGTCCCAGGTAACGTCATATTTTGGAGTAGGTGGCTTCAAGCGAAACACCCCCTTGAAAAACCGTTTTATTCTATCGTCATTAGACACATTAGATCCAATCAGTATAGATAACGCGGATCTGTAAGTGTTAAGGGATCCGTACTGAGAGCCTGAATTAAACAGATAAGTAAAAAAAGAGAGAATCGAAAGAATAGACGCATCGTAAAAGTTAAGGCTATTCACCTGAGCATAATTGAACCAACGCTTAAGGCAGACATTATACTGTTTGATGGAGTTGGTGGACAAGGATGCCAGCATAATGTCTATAGAGTCTGCGGGAGCGTCTCGGCGCAGTAGCGCCGCCCGCAGAGCACCCCAGCAACCAGGGTAAGGCTCGATTTGATGTTGTCTCGGCTGAAATGAGAGACGAGAACGTTTTCACAAGGTTCGAACGTTATAGTATTACTAACGAGCAAGCGCAGAAAAACTGGAAACCATGGTTGTGTTTCCCATAAAGGGACCACGATTATTCCCGTAGCTTTATCTATGATAATTTTTCTCAAGGTTTTTAATATTACCGAGATAGGCGGAAAAGAGTAAAAGAAGAACTCTGACCAGTCAATAGTGAATGCGTTTATCGCGAAGGCGTCTGGGTCTTTGTGCCACGAGACGTATTTAAGGCATTTTTTATTTATTCGACTAGCGAAAAGATCAACCTGAGGTTGACCGAAAATGGCGGTTAATCTCTGAAACGCAGATTGTGACAGCTCCCACTCGATATCGGGATGAATACGTCTTGACTCAGCGTCTGCTATAGTGTTATCCTCTGATCGGATCTAAGACGCGAAGATGAATATTTTTCGAGATTCGCACCATTGCCAGATGTCTTTGGTAATTTCCGTTAGATGTGGGAACTGCACACCACCCATTTTCTGTACAGTTGTCGATTCTGAGAAGTATTTGGCAATTTGAATAATTTTTGGCAAAAATCTTGACTGCAATGAAGGTTGCGAGCAGCTCAAGGTAATTTATATGTCTTTTGCGTTCATCATTGGACCATTGGCCAATGGCTGTCTCGTTACCGCATGCTGCGCCCCACCCCGTCGTTGAGGCATCAGTGAATATTTCGATTTCATATTTGTCTTCTAAAATGCGATGTACTGAGCTATCTATTTTATTGAGCCACCATAAAAAATCTTTTTGTAGATAACTTGGAATATTCATTAACCTTTCATAATTATCTTCATGAGCCAAATTTAAATATTTACATCTTTCCAAATCTTTGGTGTAGAGCCATCCGTATTCTATGGCTGGACAAGCCGATACCAATAGTCCAATGATCTGTGCAAACTGCCTAACTGTGCATATTTTTAGTTGAATAAATTTTAATAATTCTTCTTTAATGCGTTTTCTTTTTTCTTGTGGCAATGAGACTTCAAATCTACGAGAATCAAGAATGAAACCCAAGTAATTACAGTTGTTAGATGGTTGAAGATTACTTTTTTCTCCGTTAATTATAAAGCCTAAGGAGCATAGTAATTGTTTTGTTGTTGCAACATTACTAACGCACTCTTGATAAGAATATCCTATTAAATTGATATCGTCTAGATATATTGTGGACACGTATCCACCAGATCTTAGAAGTTTAACGATGGGCTTGGTTATTTTCGTGAACACATAGGGCGCCGTACTCAAACCGAACGCTAAAACGTTAAATTCGTACAATTTGTTATTCCATACAAATCTTAGAAATTTTCTGCTTTCCGGGTGAATTTTAATGAAATGGTAAGCATCAAACAGTCTCGAGACATTAATTTCAAAGTTGTACGAAAGTCCTCAATTTTGAAATGAGGAGTGTCTATAAATTTATTTAATTGTTTCAAGTTGAGTATAAACCTCATTTTTCCGTTCGGTTTGGGTCGCAGGAAAACATTCGATATGAATTGGTTTCGACACGGTTTACATTCAGAAATGGCCCCGTATGACTTGAATTTGTGAATAGCTTCAACAATGAGTATTTTTTCCGAGTCAGAGTAATTATGAATCGGAGGTGGACACAACTGTGTCACAGGTTTCGAAAAAAGAATTTTTCATTACTCATACTCTGAAAGTAGGTCTGAAGTTGCCTGAGGAGCGGGTTGAAAGTAATACTTTTCAGCCCTAGGGAGAATCGTTTTCAACTGACAGCTGTCAAATTATAAAAAAAAATGGTTCATTTTTCTATTGAACCATGTTCCAACTTTCTATACAGCCACGATGTAAAATTGAAATAACATAAAGTTAAGTATTCATTATAGAATATATATATTTTAAATATCTTTATTATAATTAAGTTTCAACAATTTCTTTAAAATAACATAGATTTGGGAAAAATATTTACCATTTTTCGATGATGAAAATGAAAAATAGGTATTGGCTGAATAGCTGGTCGGCCACAGAAAAAAAAAGCAAAATAGGTGGGAAAGCGGCAATAGGGTAGATGACACCATAAAACAATAATTCCAAGACACCTTTCTCTAGAAAAACACTTTATTTTGGGCCTGAGAACCCGATTTATTTTCAATTAATTGCCAAATTCGATTTTTAGTTGCTTTGAAATCAATAAATAGTCGAGTCATTGAGTTGAATAAACAGTGACTTCACAGTAGGCTATTGCCATACAAAGTCTATTAGAGAACCGCGTTTTTACAGCTCTTAAAAAGTATCTCAATTGATTGGTGTGTCATCTACCCCATTCGAATTACGATCTTCATTAGTTTTTTCGAGTTGTATGTTTTGTTTTACTTTCCTTGTATTCGTAATGAAAAGCACAGTGTTTACCTCGGGTTAAAGACTTATTTAGTCCCTCGAACTATTAGCGCCCTCGCTTTGCTCGGGCACCAAACCCCGTCTCGGGACTAAATAAGTTACTTTCACCCCTAGGGTAACAATGTACTATTGTAGCCTGGATCGATCCACGAAAGTATCGTAGGGTCGTTAGTGATAATAGACCAAGACTTGTAAAAATAAAACAGTTGTCCTGCGTATTTAAAAAAAAAACCAAGGGATTTGGAACGTTTTTTTTTGCAGATTCGTATAGAGGAGGCTCGGGAAAGTAAAAACCAGTTTTCAAAATTGCCCCCCCTTGCCCCCCTTTTCACCCCCTTTAGGCGGATCTCAGAAATTGAGAGACTTGGAACATTTTTTTTTTCAGATTCATATAAAGGGGCAACGCGTTAGTCAAAATCAGTTTTCAAAACTCCCCACTCTCCCCCCTTTCACCCCTCCCCCCATAGTATCTCGGAAACTAGGACACGTAGCGGCTTTGTGATTTTTACTATAAATTATTATTTAGGAGCGTTTAAATTTGTATACGGAGGGTATCCTCCTCTCCCCAACCTCCCCTAAAAATAAAAGGGCTATAACTTCGTAACGGTCAGAGATAGCCATTATGTGTTTGAACAAATATTATAGTAGGCGTCGAAACCTGTCTGGTGGTAGGTAGGTTCTGAGTGGAGCGAAACTCAGGGGCGACGACAAGCAACTTTAGGGTTAAGTTTTTAAGTAAGGTTTTTACTTTTATTTTATTAGGTTTTTTTTTTATATTAATTTTATAATGTTTTAGGGGTTCTTAAGGGTTTTCATACTGATATAGGGGTAGTTGTAACTGATTTTCCAATTATTTTAAGGATTCCTATGGATTCTCAAAATTTTATGATGGTAAGGAATACTTCTCAAGAACACGAAAACACGCGAGCTGCGCGCAGCTCGCGCACCCACGCAAATACTAGTTATTATACACATATAAAGCTCGATTACCACTGACTGACTCGCTCACTGACAGAATTGTTCTCCCTGATGGTGGATGGCGAGGGGGGTATATTTTGACAGATTCGTAAACAACTAACTCTAAATAGTTTGGGAAAAGTGCCAAACCTCCCCTTTTCACCCCCCTTCCTCCCCCTCCCTATCGTATCCGGGAACAAAGAGACTTGGAACATTTTTTTTTTTCAGATTCGTATAGAGGAGGCTTGGAAAAATAAAAACCAGTTTTCAAAATTGACCCTTTTTCCCCCCTTCTCCCCCCTTTAGGCGGATCTCGGAGGTTGAGAGCCTTGGAACATTTTTTTTTTCAGATTCATAAGAAGGGGCCTAGAGTTAGTCGAAATCATTTTTCAAAACTCCCCACTCTCCCCCCCCCCCTTCACCCCTCCCCCCATCGTATCTCGGAAACTAGGACACGTAGCGGCTTTTTTATTTTTACTATAAATTATTAATGAGGAGCGTTTAAATTTGTAAACGGAGGGTATCCTCCCCTCCCCAACCTCCCCTAAAAATAAAAGGGCTATAACTTCGTAACGGTCAGAGATAGCCATTATGTGTTTGAACAAATATTATAGTAGGCGTCGAAACCTGTCTGGTGGTAGGTAGGTTCTGGGGGTTCCGCTGCGTAACGAAGGTTGAGTGGGTGAAGCGCAACTCAGCTGAATTCTTTTTTTTTACTTTTTTTTTATTGAATTAGGTTTTAGAATGTTTTAGGGGTTCTTAAGGGTTTTCATACTGATTTAGGGGTAGTTGTAACGGATTTTTCAATTATTTTAAGGATTCCTATGGATTCTCAAAATTTTATGATGGTAAGGAATACTTTTGAAGAACACGACAACACGCGAGCTGCGCGCAGCTCGCGCTCCCACCCAAATACTAGTCTTATTTTATATACCTAAATCCTAAAGCCTTATTCATAAGTTAGTTTCCAGCAATAATTACACACATCAAAAGTATCTAGGGATCAACATATATTTTTGCAATAACTTTTCTCCTGATTGATATTAATTAAAATTTTCTTTAAGGATTCATCAAATAAAGTGTTTTCGTTTGTCACAGTAACGATAAACCAAGTCACCTTTGCATTAATAAAGAAATTTGCCATTTTCCTAATAAAGGGATTTTTGACATTTGAACCACTAACATTAAAGTTCGAAAAAATGACTGAAAACACAGTTTTCTTTAAAATTTTATTGGGTAACTTAAACAATTAATAATCCGTGTTTCTACCGCGAACACTAACAACACAAGAACATCGGTTTGGCATACTCAAAATGAGTTCATCCAAATCACGCTGTGGAATGGCCGCCCATGTTCGTTGCAACAACAAAAAAAGGTCTTCTTGCGACTGGATACCCTCCATATTCGGCAGAGCTCTTCTCTGTAGCATATCCCATGCATGCTCAATCGGGTTCAAGTCTGGCGACTGAGCAGGCCAGGGCAGGACATTGATGTTAGCTGCGGCGAGAGTCTGTCTTACAACTCTTGCGGTGTGCGGTCGTGCATTATCATGCATTAACTGAAATAAGGGACCGATTTGCACTTGTAGAGGAACGATGACGTCTGATACAATCGTCTCAGCATAAATTTGAGCGTCGAGGTTGCCTCTGATCCAAATCAACTCAGTTCTTCCGCCGATCCAAATACCCGCCCATACCATGATGGTTCCACCACTATAAGGATGGACTTCCTGGCAGGATTTTAATCGCTGTTGGCGTCCAGGGGTTCTCCAGTGTCGTATACGTCTTGTATCCGGTCTCATACCAAAACGAGACTCATCAGAAAAGCACACGAAACGCCATTGTTCTTCTGCCCAATTTCTGTGTTCAAGAGCCCATTGATATCGAATCCTACGATTGTGCATTGCTATAGGTGGTACCCGTAGCGGTCTTCGGGAATGAAGGTTCACTTCATGCAAGCGGTTTCTGACTGTTTGGTCGCTAATTAAGTTCCCTGAAGAGTGATGAAGCCTCACGGCTAACATCATGGCGGTTATTGTTGGAGCTCTTCGAGTTAAGATTTGAATGTATCGGTCTTGTCTCCGTGTGGTGTAGCGATACCGTCCTCCATGGCGCTCAGCCACGGTACCAGTGCTTCGGTAACGTGTCCAAAGTCGACTGATAACACTCTGACTTGTATTCAGAGCTAAAGCTACAGTACATTGCCGGGAACCAGCTTCTATCATTCCCACGGCTCTGAGCATTTCTTCCCTGCTTAAATGACGTCGCCGCTCCATAATAACGTTGGTTTTAATCAGTAGTAGGGAAACAGTAGCACTAATAATGTCTTCAATGCGTTGTATGTTTTTATAGGGAAAATATTGACAGCTTATTTTCATCTTTTACTCGAATTTGATTGAGAGTTCCTGATTCAAATTATGAAATGCACCAAAAAGGATCCATATAAATTTATAAAATCATAAATTTATTACAAAGCCACATCTCAATCTCAAGAAATCCGCATAAAAATGCTTGATCCCTAGACACTTTTGATGTGTGTACTTCGAAATTTTATTTAAGACAATATTTGTTATTAGAATTTCACCTCTAAAACCTGAGCACTTAAAGTAGACTTTATTTTTTTCATTTCTCGTACTGAAATCGCAATGTGTATGCTTCCGAATACTCTAGTTAAGGAAAGTGTTTTCACAGCACTTTATCCTTATTAGAGTTTTGGAGGCGACTTGAGACGAACATCGTAAAAGGAATGAGGTGTCCATTAACTCCGGCGGAATACATACAAACATATAAGAAACCAATAAAATGAGGTCTGTGGTAGTTATTTGTCATGTATACAGAAATGTTGCCTTATTCTTTAAACTTTCAAGTCGTAAAGACTATGTTAGACATAGCTATCCTGCTCATTTTAATATTGATGGAAAGAGATGGTAATGTATTTTTAAGTGTTTTTTTTTTTGTTAAAGAACTCGTAATAAGTTATTACATTGAAGAATTAGGCTGGGGGAATATTAAGCGTTTGGAAATAAAACACTCAGAATTTAAAATAATAATATATTAATTAAAAGAGTAATTGATCTTCTAAGAAATAACAGATAACTTACCTAATCTAAAATCAATGTGTATTAAAAATAAGTACCTTAAATGGTACTTATTTTTTAATACTAGAAACGTATAATATTAGAAGCGACTTTTATTATGCTACATAAAAAACAATTGTTCGTACTTTATTGGCAATCTTAATTATCTTTAGACATAATATAAAAATATACATAAAATCATTACAACTATACATTTTCACGAATTTTACTTATAATATTTTCTAAATCTAAGTATATATCACTAGTGACCGCATTTTCAGCTATACATTGCACACACTTATTTGCATTGCACTCGCAAGGTTTTTCTGGTAAATTATCACTCTCGTATATCTCAATTTTGATTGCGAATGTCCTTGAAGATGTATTTGGCGCCCTGGTTTTGATGTACGAGTAGTAAGCTGTCGTTCACGTTTCTGTGGAGGGCCTGCCGCATCATTTTTTCTCTTCAAATTGAGTCGTGATGTAACTGTGAAAAGTAAAGTGCAGTGTCATTCAACAATTCATATTTCTACCTAAAAGCAATGAAAACCTTAATACAAACAAATAAACTTTATAACTGTTTATTTTGAATATTTGAATTTTGGCGTGCCTCCTTACAGATAAACCTCTGTTCCACGAAGCAAACTCGTCAAAATAATTTAGGGCAGCGCCATCTAGTATCAAGTAGCGATACTAATCCTGACAAGACTTTTTGACAAGTAAGAAACCACTGTTCCAAAAGAAATAATGAGATTGCCATATAAAAAATGTAAAAATTAAAACGGGGTAATCACTACCCCTACTAGAAAATTATGAGTAAATATTATTTATGCAAGAACTAGAAACACACTCTTAGTTTCGCGTACTTACTCCATTGTATTTAAAGTTGCTGGAAAGTTTGCTTGTTAATTACACTGAAAGAATTACCCATTACATCGACGAAAAAATGACAACAAAAATGGGGTCTGAAGAAAAAAATATAACATTACGTTGCAAACATAATGTTGTGAGAACTTTGTCTTACGAATCACTTTGAATCAGACGCAACTCGGTAGATTCTATTAACTCTGAAATAAATACAACGGCATTCAGTATGTTCGATCTATCTACAAGCGCTCCGTCAGATGACATCACTAAGTTGAGACAGGAATTAGAAGAAAAGCAAATATTATTGGATAATGCAAAAACGGAAATTGATAAATTATCCTTAGAAAATATTCAGCTACGCAAGGAAATTCAAGAATTATCTACGACTAAGCTACTACCTGAAACAGTATCTACTGAGACCCTAGATACCACAAAAGCGAATAAAATACGAAACACTCACAACGACAATATTGTTAATATAACAAAAGAGTCAGTAAGTCTACAAACTAGAGAAACCAACCACTGTGTAGGAAAAATTGTGGACTGTATTAAAAAGCATCAATAAAATTACGAGTCACTGACACAACTGATTTATTTTTAAATCAAAATGTTAAACGAGTACAAAACCATAGATGAATATAAAAAAGGTCGCAACATCATCCCCCCCGTGTAGCGATGCTACACAGCTAACTACTGGAGTCCTGTAGTACGGCTAACTTTCTGGTTGGCCTTTTAAGCGTACCGCCTTTCGTGACCACATCAGCCACGCGCACAACCCCATCTTTACCTGGGTATACTTTCGACACGCGCCCCATAGGCCACACTCCTCGGGGTAGGTCAGGATCCACGACCAGGACAACGTCATCAACAGTCAAATTACGATATCCACCTCCTTGCTGCTTCTTTGTCTTGAGGAGAGGTAAATACTCCTTGAGCCACCTGCACCAAAAAATCTCAGAGAGGCGAAGAGCCTTTTTCCACTCTTTTCTTAGTGAGAACACTGCATCGTCAAGACGGGTAGGTAACTGCTGATTTGATGAGCTGCCTATTAAAAAATGAAAAGGTGTGAGGCTTTGATATTCATTATTAGCTGCAACATATGTCAAAGGCCTCGAATTAACAATTGCTTCAGCTTCTAATAGAAGCGTGTGTAGCAGTTCTTCTCGTGGGGCTTTTTCTCTTAAAGTCACCTGAAGGGCTGTCTTCACAGAGCGTATGAGCCTCTCCCAACATCCACCCATAAAGGGCGACGCAGGCGGAATAAAGCTCCATTTAATTTGATTATTGGCAACAAAATCTTGCACAGCGTCGCAGAAAAAATCAGTTAATTGATGGTTTGCCCCAATAAAAGCGGTGCCGTTATCTGACAAGATTTTTCGTGGAACACCACGACGGGCTATAAAACGGCGTAAGCAGGAGATGGCTGAGTCGGCAGAAAGGCTTGCTACAATCTCTAGGTGCACTGCTCGCGTTGTCAAACATGTAAACAGTGCCACCCATCTCTTCTCTCTACGACGACTAATAGACACATCCACAGGGCCAAAGTAGTCTAAACCAACGTTGGTGAATGGACGATGATAACAATCAAGTCTGACATCAGGCAAATCGCCTGTAGCTGGCGTTTGAGGTGTTGCCTTTCGTTTCAAGCAAAATGCGCAATTTCTTGATATTTTCCGGACTTCACTACGGCATCTCAAAATCCAATAACGTTGTTTTAGCTCATTGCAGACTAGTTCGTTGAAGGCGTGAGCAGCTTTAAGGTGGTAGAACTGAATAAGGAGGCGAACAGCTGGATGACGACCATCAAGTATAATCGGAGACGTGGTGTTGTAGTCCATATTCTTCATATATTTTACCCGGCTATCTAGTCTAAGTAAGCCTTCTTCGTCTAGTACCAGAGCCAGGGAGTGCAGCTTGCTCGTTTTAGGTATCTTAGATTGTTTGGGGTCGTGCAACACGGTCAATTCTGGGCCAAAACTGTCCATCTGAGTCTTCTTTAAAATGGCGTTTTCTGCCTTCTGAATATCTTCACCACTCAATGTTGAAAGCTTGGAAGAAGAAGCATTAGTGCTGTTTAATTTAGAATTTTGACCTTTAAATCGTGTCAAAAGAGACCGAAATTTATACGCGCATTGGTAAACGCGCGCGGTAGCACGCACCAATCGATTCCACTTACTGAAGTGTAAGGGATTTGGGATTACCGGCGAAAGAATCTCATCACAACTTGTGAGACCAACAATTGCTTTAGAGGGTTTTAGTTCCTCTGAACCAATTGAGGTATCAAAAGATGATGGTGGTTTAGGCCATTCAGACTGTGGGTGTAAGAGATACTCTGGTCCAGATAGCCAACGGTTTAAGTCAGTGTCACGGTCTTTTAACCTTGTCGCATCATCTGCTACATTCAAACTACCGGGCACAAACTTCCAACTATTTACATTCGTTGACTCAGTAATCTCACCGACACGGTTAGCTACAAATGGTTTGAAACATCGAGCATCGCTTCGGATCCAACTCAAAACGGTAGTTGAATCCGACCAAAAATATACATGGTCAACTTTTACGTTGTGACCGGTAATGACTGTTGTTAATAAAATACTATTTATTTTATAGTTCTTTTAATTTGTAAGTCACACTGAATCAATTACATCTTTTCAGCCCAAGTTTTACCACAGATAATCCTAACTGTTCAAATCACAGATAAATAATTACAACACAGAACATCCTCTCTGTTTTATCAAATTGAACGAGTCTAATACAATCATGATCATTAATACTTATCATCAACTTATCATTATATTATTTATCATTAGAATCACTTGTTACATATTATTATATTGTTATATTACGTTATTTAACTTAACATCAATTAGAAATTACTTATATATAATTTAACCAGTAATTAAGTCATACCTAAATACATATATGATGGATAAACATCTAATGTAGTGTGTAGTCATTGAACCTTACTGGTAAACATCTTGATCTTACAGGTCTAGTGCTATGACTTTGGTTCTGAATTGGCTCAGCTGTACCAAGGTTAACATCTGTATTTGGAATCACATTATTATCAAGAATTAGTTCACAACCATAATCAGAATCATCATACATAACAGATTTATTTTTAATTGTATCTTTATTTTCAGAATTATCTAATAAACAAGTTTTCCTCTTATCTTTATTTTTGTTTGTAATATCCTCATTTTCCTTTAATACCCCTTTATATGGTTTTATATGTGTTAAGTCTCGCCTATATATTACACCATCTACATTCACTTTATATGACCTTTCATTAACTTTTTCTACAACAAATCCTAATTTCCATGTGTTTGTGTGTTCGGGACTTATTTGTACCGCCACATTCTGACCGATATTTAAAGAGAAGGGTTGTTTACATTTTTTATCATAGTAAGATTTACTTTTGTCTCTTTTAACTTTGATCCTTTTTGGAATGTCGGTCATCAATACAGGAATGAGTTGCTCTGGTACATTTGGCATTAAAGTCCTAGTTTTTCTAGATAGAAATTTTTGTGCAGGACTACAATCATCTCCGCCACTTGGTACATTCCTCTGGTGTAACAGAGATATCCAAAAATCCTCACCGGCCTCATATGATTTAAGAATGAGTTTCTTTGCAGATTTTACTGTAGTTTCAGCAATTCCATTAGACTGAGGATAATGTGGTGAGGAAGTTACATGGATAAAATCCCATTCTTCAGCAAACATAGCAAATTCTCTGTTAACAAAATTAGTAGCTCCATCAGTACATATTTTTTGTGGTATACCATATCTTGCAAAGTTTTTTTTACATATATTAATAACTTCACCAGAAGATAAATTTTTTAGTTTATCAATTTCATAAAAGTTTGAGTAATGGTCAGCAGTAATAAGGAAATTAAGAGACTGTGAATTTAGTTTTACATTGAACACATCCATAGAGATATACTGAAAGGGATACATTGGTATGTCATGAGATAACATTGGGAATCTAGTTAGGGATGGGGAATATTTTATGCAAATTTTACATTTTTCTACAAAGTTTTTTATATCTTCAGACATGCCTGGCCAAAAAATATTTTGCTTAGCTAATTTAATTGAACTAGCAACGCCACTATGACTTTTATGAATTTTTGGCAACATGTAGTTTCTCATGGACCTGGGAATTAAAATCTGATCATTTCTAAATATCATGTCTTCCTGAATAGACAGATCAGAGGCAAATTTATAAAACCATCGGAGGTTTTCAGGCATATCTGAAATATAATCTGGAAATCCGTTCACAATATATTTTTTGAGCTCTTGACACTCTGGATCATTCTCCATTTCTTTCTTTATGCTTTCTATTATCTTGTTTGAGACCTTCAGATATTTTGCTGAAGAATGTTTACTAATAATCTCAAAAATTTGTTTAGCATTAAAAGAATGAGAGTCATCCTGTATTGGAGTAGGGGCTCTTGAAAGTGTATCTGCTACAAAGTTGTTTTTTCCACTTATATACTCTATTTTTAAATCATATCTTTGAAGGATCATTAACATAAGTTGCAATCTTTTTGGAGCTTCTACTAGTGGTTTCTTGAAAATATTTATCAAGGGTTTATGATCTGTTTTTATAATGGTATTAGTATTTGCAGTTATATATTGACTGAATCTTGAACAAGCGAAAACCACAGCTAACATTTCTTTTTCGATTTGGGCATACCTTTTTTCTGTACTGGTTAAAGTTCTAGAAGCAAAGGCTACAACCTCATTATTTTGATAAAGAGCTGCTCCAAGCCCCATGCTGCTGGCATCACATTCTACTATTAAAGGTTTATTCATGTCATAATACTTAAGGGTTGGTAGACTGCTTAAAGATGAAATAATCTCATCAAATTCAAACTGTTCTTTTTCCGTCCATTGCCATACAGCATTTTTCTTTGTTAATTCTCTTAAAGAAGTGACTTTTAAACTTAAGTTTTTAATAAATTTACTCAGGTATGTTACCATTCCTAGTAGTCTTAATACATCCTTGGAGTTTGTAGGTATTGCGATATTCTTGATAGCTGTGATTTTCTCTTCATCAACCTTCAGTCCAGTATCAGTCAACACATGGCCATAAAATTTCACTGACTTCTGTAATAAATTTAATTTATCTTTATTAAGCTTGCAATTATTTTCTCTGAGTCTTATTAAAAGGTTTTCTAAGTTAATGTTATGGTTTTTTATTGCATCCTCAGTTGTATCACCTACCCCATATATTAAAATATCGTCAGCCATTACTTCAATGCCCTTAAGACCATGTAGAATTGATAATAGCTTTTGTTGGAAGATTTCTGGTGCAGAAGAAATACCAAAGGGGAGCCTTAACCACCTATATCTACCAAATGGCGTCCAAAAGGTAGTAAGCTTACTACTCCTTTCATTTAGCCTAACATGCCAAAATCCTTTTAATGCATCCACTGTGCTAAAAACTTTAGCTTTTCCAAGTTCTGGTAAAACCTCTTCCAGTGTTGTAAATTGAAAATGTGGTCTTTTGAGAGCCTTATTCAATGGGATAGGGTCTAAGCAGATACGGAACTTTTTGCCTTTACGAACAATTAATATATTATTAACCCAATCAGTATGAGATTCCTCTTTAACAATAATATTATCTTTTACTAACCTGTCCAGTTCGTCTTTAAGAGATGCTCGGAGAGCCATAGGCACACGACGTGCTGGCTGAATGCGAGGTGGAACATTTTCATCAATTTCCAGATCAACAATTCCTGGTAACTCGCCATAACCTTCAAAAATATCCGAGTACTTGTTTATAATATTTTGTGCTTCCGTGGCACTGCCATTGCCCACTGATACCGCATTGCAGTATTTTATTAAACCTAAGGCAACACAAGCAGATTCTGACAATAGAGGTTGATGACTGACATTCACAACATGAAAATTAATAATGAACTTTTTGTTTTTATGTATACATTCAACATCAGTCACACCTAATGTTTCTATGTCTGTTTCATTAAAACATTTTAATTTTAGATCAGTAGGACACAAATCTTTCAAGCTGTCTTTTGTACAAAGTTTTTTGTATTGTTCAGCACCTATAACACAAACATGGGCTCCAGTATCCAACGTACAGTAGACATTCAACCAGGTGTTATTAAACTTCAAGTAGAGTTCCACTTCTTTGTGGCCGGAGTGTCGATTTGTCCTGATCTTGGATATGTATGTACTGTTATCACTGATTTCTTCCTCCGAGTCTTCTGCATGCAACTCTTTTACCATTTTTGTCTTCTTACATACCTTTTTGGAATGATTCCTACCTTGGCAATTTTCACATCTTTTTCCCCAAGCAGGACAAATTTTCTTTTTGAATACATGCTTCTCACCACAAAATTTGCACAGTAATGGTTTGCTGTCAACTTTGGTCTGTTTTTTGTCAAGTTTGTGAATCTTTGCAATAACTTGTTCGGCACACAAATTCTGAAGTTGTTCAGTTGTTGCTTCGGCCGATTTACAAATCTTAATAGTTTGGGTAAGATCCAGTTGATCTATCCGTAATAATTCTTTTTTAATTTCCGGATTTCTAATGCCAACCACAATTCTGTCTCGTAGCACTTCATCAGTTAAAATGTTGTTGTATTCGCAAGTTTTTATTAATTTTCTTAACTCCAGTATATAGGTATCTATGTCTTCGCCCTCTGCTTGTGATCTTTGGTTGAACATGTATCGGCTATAGATGACGTTGTGTTTCTTCTTTAACTTTTCTTCAAGCTTCTCAAATATTTTAGCCTCACTTTTCATGTCCTCATCGTCTAGGCCAAAGTGCATAAATTTCTTCATGGCAGCATGGCCTATAGCATTAATTAGAAGTGTAGGTCTTTGTTCTTCTTTCAGACCTGTGGCTGTAGCATAATTTATCCACGTGGTCTTGAAGAAATCTAGAGCTTCTCCCGGATCCCCGGAATCTACATCGAGAGGCGCCGGCCATGGAATGTGTATACGCGATTTTTCTTGAGTCCCTTGCATTTGCAATTGTGTTTGCATAAGTTTGAGAAGTTCACATTGCTTTTCAATAATTTCGGTCAACTCTGCCATTTCTTTAGTAGCCATTTTGTTTCACAACCACACCCGCCGTAGGCGTAAACTGTAACGACGCTAGGGACGTTTTCAACCCTCTTGATATTTCTTTTCGAGTTTTAATCTTGCTGTGCATACTTTATTTCTGACACCATGTTAATAAAATACTATTTATTTTATAGTTCTTTTAATTTGTAAGTCACACTGAATCAATTACATCTTTTCAGCCCAAGTTTTACCACAGATAATCCTAACTGTTCAAATCACAGATAAATAATTACAACACAGAACAACTGTATTAGCAAAACGAGCAGCAATCAGAGCTGCTTGCAGTTCCAAACGTGGTATAGATGTGGGCTTTAGAGGGGCTAAGCGCGCCTTCCCACCAATGAGTGACAGCTTCACCGAACCGTCTAAGAAAGTGAATCGCCAGTATGCGACACAGGAATACGCTTGCTCACTTGCATCAGCAAGCACATGAAGCTGCCTGTCGATAATTGTTTTATCTTTGAAACCACATCTATGCCATCTAGGAATTTTGATTTTCGAAATATTGACTAGCTGCCGCGACCAAAAAAGCCATTTCTGGACAATGTCTGATTGCAACTCGGTATCCCAGTCATTACCTGTTCTCCATGTTTGTTGAAATAATGAGTGCGGCGGGCTCATTTGAAACCCAACCACGCATCTCCATTCCTGCTGACCTGTGAACTGTGATGATGTCAGCTGCAAGCTGCGAAGCCTCCTGTGCGTCATCCATACTGCCTAAAAAGTCGTCCATGTAATGATCATTAATAATAGCTTTTGCTGCCGCAGGGTACAACGTCTGTAGTTCTTGTGCGTTGCGATTCTTAACATAAAGAGACGTGCACGGGCTACATACAGCACCAAAAACTACAGAAGTCATTCTATATTCTTTCAATTCGCTACTACGATCCTCTCTCCATAAAAAACGCAAAGCATCTCGGTCATGTTCTCTCATTTTGATCTGAGGAAACATCTCCTTTATGTCAGCCGTCAAAGCAACACGACCTTCGCGAAATCGAAACAAAATATGGAGAAGGGATTGCAGCATGGTAGGTCCCGGAAGAAGAAGGGAATTAAGGCTAACCCCAGAGGTTCTTGCAGCTGCATCATGGACAACTCGCAATTTCTTTTTCTGAGGATGTACAACCGAAAAATGTGGTAAATACCAACGAATGTTATTGATATTATGATTTAATGAATTAATTGCGTTGTGGTGCGTGTCCTTGGAGCACTCTTCAGCATATCCTATTTCTAACATATTATTAATGAAAGTGCAGTAACCCTTTTTAAAATTGTCATCGCGTTCCATACGTTTTTCTAAACCTAAAAATCTTAACAGCGCTTGAGGGTAGCTATCAGGTACATCTTGAATATCGTTACGCCACAATAGTCCAACTTCGAATCTACCAGATGGCAAACGCCTGGCTGTAGATTCTAATATTTCTAGAGCATACTGATCCTGCTTGGAACACGAAATTTCTAAGTTTGAGATTCCTATGGCATCAAGACGAAAGTAGTCTTTGATAAGACTATCTAAATGGAAATCGTTGTTGTCATCCAGACAAACAT
This sequence comes from Xestia xanthographa, assembly GCA_905147715.2. Lineage (NCBI taxonomy): Eukaryota > Metazoa > Arthropoda > Insecta > Lepidoptera > Noctuidae > Xestia > Xestia xanthographa. The sequence goes on along the minus strand of CAJHXD020000001.1, from coordinate 73,922 downwards.
GGTTCACGAAATGGAGAGGCTTGGTCCACCTACCACATTTTCCATGCAATACCCATCCTAAAGCTGTGCGGGATGCTACAGGTTGATTTTTAGAACCCTCTCTTAAATCACGACTAACTGTCAAATACCTGTTAGTGGGGCAACTCACGTCCCATTAAGGTGCACAGTGCGTAGCCAGTACGAATTTGGAAATAAACGGTATTTGAATAAAATAAAAGTTTAGATGAAAACTATAGATGGTTTTTATTTACGCTGACACATTTGAGTGACAAGAAAATAAAACAAAACACAAGTAGAAAAATAAACTTACAAAGAACAAAAAGATCATTATAAAAAGTAAATACTCTTTTCATTCTAACACTCCTCCTTAAGTTCATTTCTCTACTTTCATCCATCACACAATTACACAACACCCATATTAAGAGCACACCACTTAAACTTCCCTTTCAACAAAGGTTTCGTCAAAGCATCTGCAATCATATGAGCTGTCTCTAGATACTCAAGAACAATATGTCCATTCTCGACAGCCTCCCTTATAAAATGGTGTCGCACATCTATGTGTTTGGTGCGTTGGTGGTGTACAGGGTTCTCCGCAATGGCCACAGCAGATTGGCTATCACTGAGAATTTTCATTGGCGTCTCAGCTTGACCAGTGACTTCTGAGTACAATCTTTTTAGGAATATTGCCTCCCTAGCAGCTTCAGATATTGCAACATATTCCGCTTCCGCTGTGGATAGAGCAACCGTCCTTTGTTTTCTGCTTTCCCAAGAGATTGCAGCTCCCATATGCAGAAAAACCATACCCGAGTATGACCTCCTATCATAACAAGTGGCATGACTTGCATCTGCGTAACCCTGCACTTTATATTTTCCTCCTCTCTTGTACTGTAGCCCAAGGCTTTTAGTACCCTTCAGATATCTTAGCACTCGTTTAGCAGCTATCCAGTGTTCCTCAGCATAGCAGGTATTAAATTGGCTAAGATAATTAACTGAATGTGCAATATCTGGTCTCGTGCACACAGATAAGTACATCAGCGAACCAATTAAATTCTGATATGGAATCGCTGGATCAGGTTTGTGTTCAGATCCAGGTTTCTCTAGCTTTTGACCAGGAACTGATGGTGTTGATGCAACTTTGCAGTCAGTCATCCCAAAAACTTTCAACATTTTGTTGACATACTTCTCTTGATCAACTTTGATTCCAATATCGTTCTGTGTTATGTGCATTCCCAGAATATCCTCTGCCTTCCCAAGATCCTTCATTTCAAATTTTGTCATGAGGTCTCTTTTGACTTTGCTCAGCTCTTCATGATCATTCCAAAATATCAGCATGTCATCCACATACACTGCTAAAATGATGATCTTTTCACCCTGGGATCTCGTATATATGCACGGTTCATTTTTACATCGTTTAAATTTTAACTGTAACAACTCATTGTTCAGCTTATTGTTCCATGCTCTAGGGGCTTGTTTTAATCCGTAAAGTGAACGTTTAAGTAGACACACATAGTCTTCTTTTCCTTTTTCATGAAAACCTTCTGGTTGTTTCATGTAGACATTTTCCTTTAAAACTCCATTTAGGAACGCAGTTTTTACGTCCATTTGGTCTATATTTAAGCCTTTTTGTGCTGCTATTCCCAGGAGGACTCTTAATGAGCTATGTCTCACCACGGGGGAGAATGTCTCGTCGTAATCGATGCCACATCTCTGGCTAAAACCTCTGGCAACAAGTCGAGCTTTGTATCTTTGTTTATTTCCCGGCTCTTGTTTGATTCTAAATAACCATTTTGAATCTACTATGTTGCTCGCTTGTTCAGGTTTTACCAAAAACCAGGTATTATTCTTCTTTAAAGCATCAATCTCCTCCTGAATTGCTGCTTTCCATTCTTTACTATCAGGTCTTGCTAGTGCTTCTTGAACTGTTGTAGGATCCAGTTCTGATTCTGCAGCTTGATACAGCAAATAATCCGGGAACTTTTTGGGTTTTCTAGCTCTAAGTGGATACCTCCGTTCCACTTCTTGAGGTTGATCATTGACAGATAAGTCAGGCTCACAGTCTAGAAACTCTATGTCCTCTTGAGTTTCATTAATGACAGTTGACTCAGGTTCAGAGACTGGACTGTGTACTCCACACATGTCTTCATGAGTATCCGATTGGTCCACCTCTTGAGGCTGATCATCCATAGTTATATCAGGCTCAATACCTTGAGGAACACAGACGTCTTCAGGAATATAAGTTTGTTCCACCTCTGGAATCAATATTTCATTTTCAGTCTGTTTCTCCACTTGTTTATCTCTCTCTGTTACTTGGGCTTCTATAAACACAACATCCCTAGCCTTATAAATTCGATGCGTTTTTGTATCAACTAGTCGATAGCCTTTGGAATCTTCACAGTATCCAACTAGAGTTAACTCCATGCTTTTTGCATCCAGCTTCTTTCTCTTTTGGTTAGGTATGTGCATATATGCCTTGCTCCCAAAAACTCTAACAAAACTGAGATCAACTTTCTTGCCTGACCACGCTTCCTCAGGAGTTTTTCCTTTGACGGCAATGGTCGGTGATCTATTTTTCAGAAAAACAGATGTATGCACTGCTTCCGCCCAATAAGCCTTCGATAAATTTCCTTCCTCGAGCATACTTCTCGCCTTCTCGATGATAGTCCTGTTAGCTCTTTCGGCTACTCCATTTTGTTGCGGTGTATAGTCTATCGTGACTTGATGTTGGATTCCATTTTTCCTCAGAAAATCATCCATCCGTTTATTGACGAACTCGGTTCCATTATCAGTGCGCAGGATTTTAATCTTTCTGCCGCATTGATTCTCAGCAAAAGCTTTAAAATTTGCAAATTTTTCAAAAACTTCACTCTTTTGTTTCAAAAAATTTACAAATGTTTTCCGTGTAAAATCGTCAATAAATGTCAAAAAATATTTATACCCGCTAATAGAAGGTATATGCATAGGTCCGCATAAATCTGAATGCACTAGACCTAATGCTTCCTTAGCTCTCGTCGCAACACCCTTGCGAAACGGTTGTTTTGTTTGTTTTCCCATAATGCAGGATACGCACTCCAGTTTAGAAGAAGTATTAGGAAAACTCACCCCTATCGCCATCTTATCTCTAAGAAGTTTGAGATTGTGCATACCAAGATGTCCCATCCTGCGATGCCATAGCCTCTGCTTGTCACAATCCGTTGTTGCCAGTGCGGAGCCCTGTGAACAGCACTTAATTTTATAGATGCCTCGTTCTTCCACACCTTTCACAACAGCCTTGCCTTGCACCTCACACTCATTTTTCTTATAGATGTCGCATCCTTTCTCTGTAAATACTATCACGTGACCCTTTCTCGCAATCGCATTCACACTTAACAAATTAGAAGCTAACTTAGGTACATACGTCACATTGTTGATTGTTAATTTTGCTGACTCACATACTACCGTACCTTCACCTTCACCATATACTTCATTACCATCTGCACAGATCACTCTCAAAGACTTAGAAGTATCCTTCAAGCTTCCTCTAAACCAACCCTTGTGATTCGTCATGTGCGTCGACGCGCCAGAATCAATGATCCAGTCTCCTGCTTGCGGTGACGGCGCCGGCGGTAGCGTACCCAAAGCGTAGGCTTGTAAAGCTTCTTTTTTCCCTTTTTGGTTATCAGGACAATCCTTAACTTTATGTGGTCCATCACAAATATAGCATTTAATTTTATATTTGATCTTCTTGGGTTTGGTGTTACCCTTGTGCTTATTTGAAAGTAATGCTGATGTTGGTTGGCTCGCACTTGAGCTTGCCGAATAGTTATCTTCCATTTGATAGAGCTTCGTCTTTACATAGTCCGTAGTCAGTACCACATTACTATTTTCTATGGCTAATCTCATTGGTTGGAATTCTGCCGTGAGACCTTGTAGAAGTAAAGCAGCCAACAGTTCATCATCTACTTCTTTTCCTAAGTCTTGCAGTTCCTGAGATACCATCATCACCGATGTCACGTACTCCCTCACAGTTGGGAATTGTTCCAGCTTCATGCTTACTAATTTTGATAGTAATCGGCAACGATTATTGAGACCTTTGTCTTCGAACGCATTTCTTAATGCTTCCCAAGCACCTTTAGCCGTTGTAGATTTACGTACATGCACCAAACAATGAGGTTTCACCATCAAGCAAATCTTGGCTCTAGCTCTTTGGTCCTTTTTTGTAACCTGCGTGTCGGCTATTACTGGCGTGACACTTGTATACTCCCACAAGTCGTCGTGTACCAGATGCATCTCCATAAGAAATTTCCATGTTGTATAGTTACTACTGCCTTCTAATTTCTCCATAGAAAAGGTACCACTACCAGACCCACCTTCTAAATGTGCCATTGTCGAGTTCTGCTCTCTTTGCATACTCCCGTTACCAACCGACATTTCCTTGTAAGTCCTGGGCATGTCCTGGGCCTGGGCCCATAACCTGTTAGTGGGGCAACTCACGTCCCATTAAGGTGCACAGTGCGTAGCCAGTACGAATTTGGAAATAAACGGTATTTGAATAAAATAAAAGTTTAGATGAAAACTATAGATGGTTTTTATTCACGCTGACACATTTGAGTGACAAGAAAATAAAACAAAACACAAGTAGAAAAATAAACTTACAAAGAACAAAAAGATCATTATAAAAAGTAAATACTCTTTTCATTCTAACAATACCAATGGTCAGCACCAAGAAGAATTTTGGGTGCCGCATCTACGAGTGTGAGCTGATCAATTAAATCTATTAAATGAGAACACTGATTGATATCGTCTTGGGTAATAGTTTGCGTGAACAAGGTTAGTGTGTCCATAGCCTTAGCGTTAGTGATAGAGAATTCATCACTACAATTTTTACCCTTAATAGAAAAACTAACCTTTTGGATAGGTTTGTGTGTTGACATTCCAGCTACACCGTCGACCTTGATTGATTCCACAGGTCCTGTCGCACCGATACAATGTGCCACCTCTGAGTCAATCAAGGTTACCGTGGAACCGTCATCCAGTAATGCGTACGTGTCATATGTACCACTAGGGCCGGTTACTTCAACAGGCACGATTTTAAGAAACACACGGGATTGAGATATATTTTTACCAAATAGAACAGATTCAGTAGTATTGGAAATGGTTACGATTCGAGCCTTATCGTCAGCATCAGGCGAAATACATTGTGAATCATTGACAGTGTGGGTCGCATGCATAAGCGGCGTTGAATGCAAAAGCGGATTATGAAAGCGTTCGCAGCCGTCGACGCCACATCGATTGATCCTGCAGGTCTTCCACCGATGAGCCTTGGATTTAAGACACTTGTAACAAATCCTGACATCTCTCAGCCAACGCCACTTATCATCTAAAGGTAGAGCCTTAAAATCGCTACATTCGCTCAATTCGTGCTTATTTTTACAGTATCGACAAATCTCTGTACTATTGCTACTAGTTGACGTAACGTGCATGCTTTCACGTCGAACAAAATCGCTGCCGCCTTGGTGAGCATTAGGACGTTTGGAGTAATCCAGAACTAAACCGAACCTATTCTGTTTATCGGCCTCAATATCAAGAAATGTTGACAACACTTGTAGTTTCGGTACAGATTGGTCGCTACGGTAAGCAAAATCTTTCCACTGACTGTACAATATTGGAGTTAATTTGCTAAGTACAGTATGGAATATTTCAATAGAATACAAATATTCTTTTTGGTGCAAACTATTAATGACCGCTATGCAGTTACGCAACCTACATGCAAAAGAATTAAGCTCTCTTTGGTCATGGCTTATCTTGGGCAAATTCCGGACGAGGGAAATCTCATGTAGTACTATAGTCTCGGGTAGCGCGAACGTCCGCTCCAGCATGTCCATCACTGCTTCAGGGTGTTCGGCAGTGTACAGTAATGCAGACACGCTCTCTAGTGCACGCCCACGTAGCGCGCAGCGTAAGCGAGCGAGATTTTCTGTAGGTTTAAACAAATGTTTAGTGTCATTATATGTACGTTTAAACATCAACCACTCGGTGACCCTACCGCTAAACGGCATTAATTCGACATACTTATATGCAAACCTGTTTGAATTATTTTGGCTAGCTATAACGGGCCTGGTTGTTAGACAAAAGTTCGGCTCTAAGTGATGATTTTCGGAATGAGTTAAAATAGGGTGATCATGGGACGTCAACATGTCTTTTTGCTTTGGGTCATTCTGTGGAAATGGTTGAATGTCGTCTACCCATGATTTTGTACGAGATTGACTCACCGAATGAAATGAATTTTCTTTAGCCTCCTGCGAGGCCAGGTTCGCCAACAGCTCGAGCTCTTCTACTCTGGTAACCTGTTGGAGGAGCTTACGATCGCGAGCTAGCTGCTGTTCGGCGAGCTGCTGCTCACGCAGCTGGAGCTCCTGTTCTCTTTCTAAAGATTTTCTGGCCAAAAGTGCCTCTGCAGTCAACTTACGTGCCTTAATGATAGTGGCTGATGACCGTAAGGAACCTGACACACCAGATCTAGAATTTGATTTAGCAAGTTCAGAGCTAATAGTGGGATTCTGGCGCGACGTTACGGAGACCGAATCGACTGCCGCGGGTGTACTTGTGGCTTCGGTCGAAAAGGGGTCCAATTCAGGGGACCGACCGAGCCCACCCGCGACGGGCGTTTCCGATTCCGAATGCATTTCGCTAGTATCCCGGAGCTGTGCCAATGATTTCGTTTTGGACCTCGTGTTCATTTTATGGCGAGAAAGGACCAAAAAATGTAGGAAAAATTGTGGACTGTATTAAAAAGCATCAATAAAATTACGAGTCACTGACACAACTGATTTATTTTTAAATCAAAATGTTAAACGAGTACAAAACCATAGATGAATATAAAAAAGGTCGCAACACACTGTATTATTGAAAATTATTCGAAAGTTCTTCCAACCACAATTACGAACTTTCCACCTCCAGATGAACCAAAGGAAAACGAAGATAATAATATTACACAAAATACTACACCAGACCTGAAACACGAAGAAGAAAAAGATGGGATGAAAAATAAGCAGAAATCCATCTATATATTTGGTGCTCAACAATGTGTAGGATTAGCATCTAAATTAGCTCACTCCAGAACTAACACCAGGTATGAAAAATATAAAATTGAATCCACTATTAAACCGCAAGCGTCAGCAAGTGACGTGCTTAGCAATTGCGAACGCATGAACATAACATGCGAAGATAAAATAATTATAAGTGTTGGTGAAAACGACAACAATCCTATAAAACTGTTATACAATTTATCATATGTACTTAAAAAATTTGAAGAAACCAATGTCATCGTTCTTGGTGTAAATAAAACGTATCATCTGAAGGAAAAGACACTGAATGAAACTTTACGAAACTTTTGTAATAATATTCTTAACTGTACCTTTATAAATTGTTACAAGTTATCTGTTAATGCTCTTTGTAAGAAAATTAATTCTTCTATAGACATTCTAGATTATAATACAAAATTTTTAAATTTCACGTCAAAAAATGATGAAACATACAATAATACTAAGATTTTATCCAAAGAATATGCTCTTACACTTAAAAAAACACTATCAGATAATGAAAAGACCCCAAAAAGAGTTCAAATTGAAATAAATAACCAATGCAACAATGGAAGTAACCACGGTAAAGGAACCATACCATATTATTTCGAATTAATGCGGAAAAAATCTTTAGACATAGCTAAAAACAATGATAATGAAAAGACTCCAAAAAGAGTTCAAATTGAAATTGAAATAAATAACAAATGCAACAGTGGAAGTAACCACGTTAAAGGAACGATACCATATTATTTCGAATTAATGCGGAAAAAACCTTTAGAAATGGCTAAAAACAAATCAATACAACAAGAAAGTACGTTTTTTCTATAGTACCAAATCAAAAAATGATCTATTTATCGACAACAACACAACTACAGACTCAATTACACTGTTCCATCAGAACATAGCGGGCCTTTTAAACAAACAAGATAATTTAGAGTTATGCCTTCATGAGTTTGATATAAAAAATAATTACATAGATGTGATATGTCTCTCGGAAACTTTTATTAAAAGAGGCAATGAAAACAACGTAACTTTGAAAAACTTCAAACTAATTACTTCATACTCTAGAATAAAAAAAAAAGAGGTGGTGTTTGCATTCTTGCAAGGGATTCTATAGACTATAAAGATTTGGCTATTTGTAACACCATGTCCATGGACAAAGTATTTGAATGTTGCGGGGTAGAATTTCCCGCTCTCAATTGTATTATTATTTGCTTATATAGAACCCCAGACAGCAACATAAACTCATTTTTTGACAAATTTGAATTACTTCTACACAAGATTTGTAATAAAACCAACAAAAAAATTATTCTAACAGGTGACTTAAATATAGACACACTCAAAAGCAATAAAATAGCATCACGTCTTAAAGACACTCTAGTCAATTTTGGTCTTTTCTTACACATAGATCAACCAACGAGACAAAAGGCATGCATCGATCATTTTAGAAGTAACATCAAAGACGCGAATGGTAAAGTTCATGATTTATTCCTCTCTGACCACAACACAGGCCAAACATTAAAATTTCCTATTAATAATAAACCAAAAAGACTAAAAAGTTGGTATATATACAAAAGAGACTACAGTAAAGATAACTTAGACAAATTTATAAATTGTATATCCGCTCTAAGTTGGTCAGAAGTATATGACCAAGAAAACTTAAATTCAGCTTTTAATATATTTCACGAAAGTTTTTGCTTATTTTACAATCTCTGCTTTCCGATCAACAAAGTAAGAATAAATTCAAACTGTAAGTCACCAAGGTGGATCACAACAGGAATCAGGAAATCAAGCAGACAAAAAAAGAAAGTTAAGATATCGCCAATACATATCAAAATCTGAAAATGATTCATTAAATTTAAAAAAAATATACTTCTGTCTTCAAAGGATGCGTCAGTCGATCAAAACACCTTATTAATTCTAAAATAATGTCAATGGCAAAAAACAAAGGCAAAGCAGCATGGCAAATTATCAAAAACAAAACAGATTCCGTTAACACTAAAACAAATATAGAAACTATTAAAATCAACAATAACGTTATAGACAAACCTTTAGAAATTGCCGAAACTTTCAATGACTTTTTCATTAACGTTGCCAAAGATTTCCATAACAATAAAAATAAGCCTTCACAAAATAAGGAACCTACAATAGATGTACCAAATATGGCTCAAACCATGTTTTTACATCCATGTTATGAGAACGAAGTGAAAAATATCATAATGTCTCTCAACAACACTAAATCGGTTGGATTTGACGGTATAGCAACTCACATTCTGAAATCCTGTGCCACCATTATATCCCCAATCATTGAACACTTGGTAAATCTTTCATTCTGGCAAGGGATTTTTCCAGAAAAACTCAAACAATCGATTGTGAAACCCTTATTTAAAAAAGGTGATATTAAAGAGTTGTCTAATTATCGGCCTATTACACTAATATCAAACTTATCAAAAATCTTTGAGAAAGTCATGCATCGTAGACTAACAAATTATTTAGAAAAATTCCAAATTATAAAAGAGGAACAAAACGGCTTTCAAAGGGGTAAATCGACAACATTAGCAGCATTTACTCTAATAAAAAACGTAATTGAAAAATTAGATAAACGAATTCCAGTTTCTGTCATCTTCTTTGACATGAGTAAAGCTTTCGACTTTGTCAACCACGATTTGCTCCTAAAAAAATGTAATAACTACGGAATCAGAGGAATAGTTATGGACTGGATTACTAGCTACTTATCTAACCGTAAACAAAGAGTCGAAATAAACTCAATGAACGAAAATAACGAGTCCACATCATTCAGTTCTAAATATAGTCAAACCAAAACAGGTGTACCACAAGGAAGCATACTGGGCCCATTACTTTTCCTTATTTATATCAATGATTTGCCCACTGCTTTACAACAACAGTGCATACTTTTTGCTGACGATATTTCTGTAATTGTTACTAATGACAATAAATCATGAAAACAACCTTAATACAATAGTCAATCAAGTTTTAAAATGGCTAGAAAATAATTATCTCTGTGCAAACATAGGTAAAACCAAATACATAAATTTTCAAAATTACAATTCAAAACCAAAAACATTTAAAGTTAGTTGTCAAGGACAACAAATTAGCGAAGTTAATGAATACAAATTTCTTGGACTCATTCTTGATCAGCATTGTAACTGGAAATTACATATAGAACATGTTTGCAAGAAACTCAACCAATTTGTATTTGCTCTTAAACGTCTAAGACATACCGCTAGTGAAGCAGTCGCTCTTACTGCTTATCACGGATATGTATCCTCTTTACTCAGGTATGGACTCCTACTATGGGGGAACTCCACAAATGTAAATGAAGCATTTATTGTCCAAAAAAAATTCCTAAGAGCAATTTGCGGTATCAGCCCATTAACATCCTGTAGACCACTATTTAAAAAATTAAAACTACTAACCTTAGCAGGTTTTTTAATAATGCAGGCTGGTATTTTTGTGAAAGAACACTCAAAATTTTTTATAGCGTGTGACCTGCATTCGAAATACACTCGTCGAGATCCCACAAGATTAAGAATACCTTCACATCAAAGCACACTATGCCGAAAAAATAGTTTAATCACTGTAATAAAATTTTTTAACAACATACCAAAAGAATTAAGAGAACTGCCCTTAAAATATTTCAAATCCAAATTACATAAATGGCTTACTGATAATTGTTTTTATAGTGTAAAAGAATTTCTTGAAAAAAAAGTAATAGATAAATATGGCTATTGAGTTTTACAAAGTGTTTTATGTTGGTATATGTTTTTTTTTTTTTTAATTATAAGCATTATTGTTAAAATTTCGAATATATACGAATCCTAAATTGTAAATGTTATTCCTATTTCTTAATTATTAGATTAATAGTTGAGCAAATTGATGTTTCGTATTAAAATTCTATGTTATGTTCTAATATTTGTATGCCATTGTATGGCAAAACATGTAAGTTCACAATCCTATTTTTAAGACCTTAATGTACCATGTTTTTACACAAATAAAAATTATTCTATTCTATTCTATTCTATTCTATTCTATTCTATTCTATTCTATTCTATTCTATTCTATTCTATTCTATTCTATTCTATTCTATTCTATTCTATTCTATTCTATTCTATTCTATTCTATTCTATTCTATTCTATTCTATTCTATTCTAACAGATTCTTTGAGCTGCTGGTTTGGGATAAATTTAAAAATATCCTCACTGTCCTGAAAACAGAAATAAATAGTGTTTTGAATATAAATACGTACAATGCCTACATTATGATAATAATAATCTAATATATTATAACTACTACTTACCGACATTGTGCTTGAATCAAACAAAAAAAAGCTGTTTACTGTGTTGCAGTCAAAGGCTCTCTACGATCTGTACAAAACAGATTATTTTATTTATGGCGTGTAAATTCATATTTCTTCATAATAATACCTGTTATAACTAAACATCATGCTTGGTAGTCAAGTCGAAACATGCCGATATCAACAATGTGCTTGTGTACGTACTATTGGCAAATCGCGTTATTTGTACTGAAAGCAATATGAACTTTAACTTTGTAAAAGTTAGATCTATTTTAGAACAACTGGAACTATTGTAGTGCAAAGAAAAAGGTCTTAACTATAATTTTTGGTTGCACTGGAATTAGAAACTTGTTGTGTTACATTATGTTTGTAGTTCCAAAAACTTAATAAATTAAATATTAAGTTTAGTAACCATAAGACAAAGTGGTCCAATATTTTGTCACATCTTTAAAGACACATTTGGCGCATTGGCTAAGAGTGCTACATCACAATGTAAATAGTAGGTTTAATAGATGCCTTATCGAATGCGTCAAAAGTGTTTTTGCGGGTTCGATTCCTGCACAGAGCATATGAATATTTGTTCCGGTTTGTTTTTTTTTTATGATTTTTTACATTCTTTTATATTATAATCAATTACTCTATCGCCATAATACAGTTAAATATTAGATCTTGGGTTCAATCCTTTTTTCTGGATTTCTATCCGTACCCAACCCATACCCGTTGCTTATGTATTGAACGCTGTAGCGCTCCATACATCGAGCGATGCAACAAGCGGATGACGTCATTTCACAATCGACTGCTGCTTGATGTACCTAAGTTTATGAATGTTGATGAATACATTTATTGGATGCAATATGCTATGCGTTTTCTTCAATGTTTTATTTGAACTCTGTGAGCGGGAGATAATAACAATAATACATATTTTAACAGTACAAACATTTTAATCACATTACTTAATAACTATTATAAGTTACTTTTACACAGTTGTACGTCAAGTTATACTTTCCAGTAAAAGCTGAATTCTCATTACACGGAAAGCCTAATACATTCATCACTAGGTTTCGATTCAACGCAGTGCAGCTCTCGAACACATTGTTGTTTATAAAATACATGCGATAATTTTGCTCCACTGTAGTTCAACGCTGCGCCAGGGAATGAATGAAACATAATATTCAGTATATAGCTGTATAGTAGACCGAATCGCACATCACGATAGTACGCGACGGTATAAATTGAAGAGTTCTGGATCACCCGTTCGAGCGAACCGCCTTGAACTGGGGGCAATTACAACGAACCGGTAGCAACATTCGATCATCAGTTTAAAAACCGTAGTAGATTTAAAGACATCGTTTAGTCAATCTGTAATTATTAAGAATATCTGCTATCATGCTCTGATATCATGATAGGTAGGTATAAATTGGGGAGTTCTGGATCACGCGCTCCTCGAGCGAAGCGAGAGCAAGTGATCCAGAACCCCCAATTTATACCTACTGCTGTCCTGCGGGCCAGGGACCTGGCCCGCAGGACAGCCTACTGTTAATCTACTGTTAAAATCAGCTATGTGCCTCTGGGTTGAAATGCGCTAACGTCGTATCTGAGGCCAGCTCACGCTTAATAACCGACACAGCTTTAACGTGTTCTTCGGTCCATAACCACGGCTCATTTTTTTGCAACAAGTTATGGAGTGGCTGTAGTATTGATGATGCGTTACGAATAAAATTCCGGTAATAGTTTACCATACCCAAAAATGATTTTAACTCCGATACATTCGTGGGTACTCGGGATTGTAAAATCGCATCAACTTTTTCTGGGGATTTATGAATACCATTGCGGTCTATTACAAATCCTAAATACGAAACAGATTCTTGAAAGAATGAACCATGATCCATTTTTAGGACTAGCCCCGCGTTTTGTAATCTGTTTAATACCTCCTGTAACCTTTTTAATAATTGATTTTTGTCTACCCCACAAACTAAAATATCATCTAGAAATAAGAGTGTTCCATCTAACCCTGCAAGAAGAGACTCCATAGTCCTTTGAAAAATTGCCGGTGCGCTAGATAGGCCAAACACTAATCTTGTAAACTTGTATTACCCCTTATGTGTGTTGATACACGTAAGCATTTGTGATGACTCATTTAAGCATAACTGATTATAAGCCTGAGAAAGATCCAATTTGCTAAAATATTTACCACCATGAAGTTTAGAAAATAACTCCTCATATCTAGGTAAAGGATATGTGTCAACAAGCAACTGTTTGTTGATGGTTACTGAATAATCGGCACAAAGACGAATAGACCCGTCGCGTTTTAAAACTGGTACAATTGGACTTGCGTAGTCCGAATACTTAACAGGTGCAAGAATACCTAAATTTACTAATCGGTTTAGCTCATTCTCCACACGATCACGAAGCGCAAACGGTAGCGGTCTTGCTTTGTAATAAATTGGCTTAGCATCAGGTTTAAGAGTAAACCGACGTCTACCCCCTTAAAACAACCTAATTGGTCGGAAAATAGTTTAGGGTATTTTGAAATGAGGGTTTGTCCGAAATCATCACAACTGTTTACTGAACAGATTTGCATATTAAAACTGGAGAAAAAATCTATTCCTAATAACGGAGGCCCCCCACTTCGCACTACATATACTTTAATATAGTGATGCTTACCGTTATAAGCAAAAAGGAGTTTTAATGTCCCAATGATGTTTAATCAGTCGCCACTGTAACTATGCAATATCAGGTCACTCGCTTCTAATGTGATATTTGAAAAATATTGTTTATACATTTGCTCAGAGATAACGGTAACTGGCGAACCCGTATCTACATATTTCAAAAGTCAACTTTATTTTACTACGACAGATTCCTGCATCGGTTCGCCGCGCTCGGTGCGAATATTACAACATAAACACTCACCATCATCATCATCATCCGCACAGCACTCGATAAAATGTTGTACTTTATGCGATTTCTTAGTACACATTCGTTTTAGGTGTCCTTGAATGCCGCTCTTCTTGCATTTATATCGCGCAAAACGACACGACGATGCTTGATGACTGGTGTAGCCGCACGCCGAGCACACGTTGTCACTGCTGGTAGGCTCCGCGCTCGCAGACTGCGAGCTTGCTGCGCTCGCCGCTGCTGAGCGGCGCTGCGACGGTGCTCCGCGCGGGCCGCGCGCTGCTGCTCCCTGCGCCTCTGCCGTCGTTACCTTCATCATATGTAGTGCACTTTCCGGACGCTGTACTGTCTCCTGGGCCCCGATGCGGGCGCTGCGTACTCCTTCAGCTATTTCTATAGCTTTGTTTATAGTCAGCTCCGACAAGTCTTTGGTGAACAGCTTGTCCCCGTCCGGTCCGGGTTCCATTCCCAATACAAAACGGTCACGAAGCTGCTCATCCAGATATTGAGCCACGAATCCGCAGTGCATTGCTAGACCGCGAACTCGCGCCGCCCACTCCGCTAATCCTTCGCCAGCATGCTGAGTCGCGCTGTGGAATCTGTATCGTTCCGCAAAGGTGCACTTTTTTGGCTTAAAGTGCCCATCCAATAGCTCGACCACCGCATCATAGCTAAATGTACCAACTTGACGCGGTAAAGCTAGATCACGTACTAACTTATACGAAGATTCGGCGAGATTGCTGAGTAATATAGCTCGACGTTTACAACCGGCTTTGTCGGAATCCACCCCAATGTCGAATCGTTAGCTAGAAACCATTGTTTTAGTCTTTCCTTATAAATGGACCACTCCTGCACTTCGTGGTTGAATGTAGATAAGGTGCCGACCGTTAATTTTGCCATCTTGAATTTTTCTCGTCGCCACTGTTATAATTGTGAGGGGGGAGAGGTAGCCGAAAGACACAACCGGTACGTAGGAGCTCGTTTATTCGACTGGCGCAGCAGTCCATTACCCACATTGTTGGAATATCATAGTGATACCCTAACATTGCTTGGAGAGACGCCAGTTCCCGCTTCGTTGGAAGACGGGGAAGCTGGTCCTCATTCGGAAGCCGGGGCGCCCTGCGGACTCTCCATCCGCATACCGGCCCGTGGTGCTGCTCGACGAGGTGGGCAAGCTCTTTGAAAGAGTAATTGCAAACCGCCTCGCCGAGCACTTTGCGGAGACGGGGCCGAATCTTGCGGAACACCAGTTCGGTTTCCGCAAGGGGTGCCCTACGGTGGACGCCATTATGCGCGTGAGAGCCCTCACGATGGGGGATGCGGTGTCCAGGGGTGGGGTTGTCTTGGCGGAGTCTCTCGACATCGCCAACGCCTTCAACTCCATGCCCTGGAGCTGCATAAGGGAGGCACTCCGGTATCACCAGGTGCCGACCTACCTCCGTCGAGTGGTCGGGGACTACCTGACGGACAGGGCAGTCATTTACCCCGGTCGCAGCGGAGAATGGAACCGGCGAGAGATGTCGTGCGGTGTTCCGCAGGGATCGGTCCTTAGGGCCGTCCTTGTGGAACATCGGTTACGACTGGGTGCTGCGCGCCGACCTCCCTAGCGGCGTCAGCGTGGTTTGCTACGCAGACGACACGCTGGTGCTAGCACAGGGGGGGTCGCACGAGGCGGCGGCCGAAGCGATGACACGCGGGGTTGCGATAGTCGTTGAAAGGATCCGGCAATTGGGTCTCGAGGTGGCATTGCACAAGTCCGAGGCCATAATATGTGCTTTCATGGGCATCGGCATGCGCCACCGACGGGATCCCTACTGACGGTAGGAGGGGTTCCACGTGGTGGTGGCCCACCACGTGGCCCCCGGCCACCGTAGGCACGGGCCTGTGGACGGTGGGCTATGGGCTAGCTCGCCGTCCGTCCGTCTCTTGACGACAGGCCGTGTCGACGGCGCGTTCGTGTTCCACGCGCGCCTCAAAGAGAGTCAGCAAAAAGGAAGGGGTCCGTAAGGACCGATGCCTGCCGGGGTTGCGGGACTGTTCGAAAGAGATACCGTGGCCCCGGAACACAAAGGGCGATGAAGGAACATGGATGGGTTTCAGTCAGTAAAAGTCTGACACTCCCTCCTGCTCCGCCCAGAGCGGGAGGACAATCCCCTCGAACAATTTACCGACCTCATCGAGCAGAACGATGGGCCGGTGTGCCGAGGGGGAGTCCACCGGACGTCCCTCCTTTCGGAGGAGGCATAGCTGCCCCTCCTTCCACAGTTTCGGGAACCTCCCAGCCGTAAAACACGCACTGAAGAGGTCCCGAAACCTGTCCTCCATTCGGGAGGCGGCGATCGCCACCACCCGTGCGTGGACGCCGTCCGGTCCGGGGGCGGTCTGCTTTGCGCGGAGGCTTAGAACCCCCGCGCAGAATTCCGCCGCCGTCGTTCGGCGACCACCGCCAAGTCCACCAACCACTCAGCCATGGTCTGCATCAGCAGATCCTGGGCTGTCCTGCAGTGGTTGGTGTTCGCCTGAAGGATGTGTAGAAGGTGGTCAGATTCGATGGTCCAAATAAGATTATGGTTGCACTATAACGAATTTATTTTGGTCAGAGTTTCCACTATAACTTTTACACTTGACGGTTACAAAACGACTGCATTCAAAATCCCGACGCAACGACTTTTATACATTTCTACAAAAACCTAAACAGTACAATCAAATCACTCAATAAGCTGTGTACTATAAATTAACTGCTAGTAACGAAATTATTGATCAATAATCATTAAAACCTTAACTAATTATAATACGTATATAATATTCGGCGCACCGGAAGCTGACAAGCGGAAGGTGCCATAAAGTAAATATTCTGCTAACAATTAAACTAAAAATCACTAAATAATTATTTTACAATTAAATGCAACTTATTAAAATCAAATCAGAGTTATTGACGTTCATTAAATACCATTAATACTGATACGTCGAGCTAGTATAAGCAGTACCAGACGTCTGTAACACTCGGTCATCCTGCGTTTGCCGTGGCCCACGGCGGTTGGCATCCTTTGTTACAGCTCCTTGTCTGTCACTGGTATTTGGCATCTGAAATAGTAAATAATATGGGCAGTACACATTTATATCTGTAGTAGTTGCTATTCTTATGATAATAATTTGACTGTATGTAAGATTTTACATAGTTTGCATTTCATGTTGTTTTGTATTTTACTTCAAAAAAGCTTTACTTGGGAACTCCTATCTCACACAGCTTTACTAATTATTTGTATCTTACAAAGATTTAATTACATTTATTTCACACAGCTTTAATTAACTCCTATTGCACATAGCTTTGATTATTTCTGTTGCACACAGCTTTGCATTGCACACAGTTTTTTTTTCGTATTGCACACAGCTTTGATTATCCCATTGCACACAGCTTTGATTATCCCATTGCACACAGCTTTGGTTATTCCTATTGCACACAGCTTTGATTATCCCATTGCACACAGCTTTGATTTTCCCATTGCACACAGCTTTGATTACTCTCATTGCACACAGCTTTAATTACTCTTATTGCACACAGCTTTGGTTACTCAAATTGCACATAGCTTTGATAGCTCCCCTATTGCACACAGATTTGTTTATGTTTAAATTTGACCCCTCGGTTTGTGGACGACTGCAGTAACTGTTAATATTAAATGAAATCTCTACATCAATTACTATACGAGTGTTTTATTGATTGCTTACCTATGAATTAATTTATAATTATTCTGATTTATGATTCTTCTTCTTTTTGTTTATACAATTAAAAATATGGATAACTATGATTTTAATTAACTTTCTAACAAGTCTATCAGATCGTCCCTATCAACTTCATGCTCACTACCACTACTTTCATCAGAAATAGACGAATTATAAGGTCGGAGGACTTCACCGCGTACAACTGCAGTGAATTTTCTGTACCCTTTCATTCCTTTAATGCTACTTATCGTGTAACGATCTAATGACTGATCAGCCTGGCATATTTTATAAGGACCCGTGTACAACCCATTAAGTTTCCTAGTAATTTTCGCGCTTTCCCTAGTAATTCCTCCTTTCCATAAGACCAATTGTCCTACAGAGTACTTAATGCATTTCTTATGAGATTGATCGAATCTATCCTTCATGAGAGACATATTTTTATCAATACGCAATTTAGCCGCGCATCGGCGTTCTTGTAGTGCCTTTGTTTGACCTTCAAAATCATTCGGTTCTCCG
Source organism: Xestia xanthographa (assembly GCA_905147715.2). Taxonomy (NCBI): domain Eukaryota; kingdom Metazoa; phylum Arthropoda; class Insecta; order Lepidoptera; family Noctuidae; genus Xestia; species Xestia xanthographa. The sequence goes on along the minus strand of CAJHXD020000001.1, from coordinate 55,418 downwards.
GAGCGATAAGCGGGTAGCCTTGAATTAGAATGACCAAATATAAGTTTAAATGGAGGAAAACCAGTTGTCGCATGAGGAGTATTATTAATACCCCAAACTATATCATTCAAGTAATCATCTCATGTGCACTCGCTATCAGACATCGTATTTAACCCGTTAATCAAAGTTCGATTCACACGTTCTACTTGGCCATTTGACCTAGGGCTCGCGATAGCGTTTAAGACATGTTTAAATTGCATTTCATCAGCAAAGCTTTTGAAGTAGCGGCTCGTAAATGCTTTTCCCCTATCCGTGATAATCCTGTTGGGATTTCCAAACTGAGAAATAATATCTTTCAAATGTTTTATAGTTTCAACAGAACTACAGCTTTTAACAGCTTTTGAAAATACAAATTTTGTAAAAGAGTCCATAACAACGAGTATATAAGAGTTTCCTTTACGAGTCTTAACAAACGGACCTAAATGGTCAACATGTAGTGTGTGCATGGGGACAGCTGCTTTTTGAATTGGGTACAGTTCTCCTTGTAATTTACCATGTTCCCCTTTTCCATAAGCACATTGAAGACATGATTTCATATATTTTCGGATGAACCTAGTCATGCCCTCAAACCAAAATTGTGCTTTAATGGTCTTTTCGCACTTATCAAAGCCAACATGTCCTATCTGATCACGGAATTTTTGTAGTAAACCCCATTTTGCTAATTTAGGTATAACAAAACGATCCCCGGCAAGTGTTTTTCTATAGAGAAGATCGTCTTTTATTAAATAATTATTAGTAATATTAGCATTGTCCGTACTATTACGCAATTGAGTCAGAATTGACTGAATTTTTTCGTCTTGCAACTGTAAGGTTAATAGCCAGTCGGAATCCTCAATTAATAAAACGGGGCTCGATACTGGATTCCTGCTCAAAGCATCTACGTGTCGCATTCGGTCACCAGACCGGTACTCAATTTGTACATCAAAATCTTGAATTGAAAGCCACCAGCGGGCTATGCGAGGAATTAGGTCTTTTTTAACTAATGTAGTTCGTAACGCAGCACAGTCTGTCACTATGGTTACGGGGATACCTACAAGATAAATACGAAATCGTTTGAGAGATTCTACAACTGCTAATGTCTCCAGTTCATAGCTATGACAAAACTGTTCTTCTTTACTTGTAACCCTACTAAAATACGAAATCGGTTTTAAAACACCATCAGTTTGGTATTGCAAGAGTATACCACCTAATCCTAGTTTACTGGCATCAGTATGAAGCTCTGTACGTGCATTTCTATCGTAAATGCCTAAAACAGGTCTTTCGATGAGGCGTTCTTTTAGAGTCTGAAAGCAGTTTCTTGGGCGGAACCCCAAGTCCATTTTATATCCTTTTTTGTTAACTGTGTAAGCGGTCTAGCAATCTCGGCAAATCCACGAATAAATTTTCTAAAATACGACGCCAAACCAATAAATTGACGGATTTCATGCACATTACGGGGTTTTTTGTATTCTGCTACACAACGAATTTTAGCCTCTCCCGGTTGTATTGTACCTGCGGTAATCTCATGGCCCAAATAATTTACACTTTTCTTTAAGAAAGAACATTTACTAAGATTTAATTTTAAATTGGCTTCTGATAAAAGTTGTAAGACGTCTCCCAATAACCTGAGTCCGTCGTCAACCGAAACAGTTGGAAGCATGACGTCATCGAGATATGTAGCTACGTCATTAACCAGTCCACCTAGGACTATTTTGATTAGACGTGAGAAAACTGCTGGTGCGTTGGCCAGACCGAATGGCATTTTCAAAAACTCATATTGCCCTGAAGGTGTTACAAATGCGGTTTTATGAATAGAGTCTTCAGATATTTTTACCTGATAATAACCTTGCGCAAGGTCTAGGGTGGTAAATAAAGCTTTCCCAGCCAAGCGCGTTACCTGGTCATCTATATGAGGCAATGGATATCGATCTTTGATTGTACGTGCGTTAAGTGCTCTGTAATCTATGCATAATCTATAATCACCGCCCTTTTTCTTTACAAGGACCACTGGGCTTGCATAGTCGTACATAGGTTCCCTCACAACACCTGCATCAATAAGGTCCTGAACTTTTCCGTTAACAAACTCATTCTCCTTGTAAGAAAGTCGATAAGGTTTACAGTAAACAGGTTGTTCAGTTGTTGTCCGAATATGCATTTCCAGTACGTCAGTACATCCCAAATCTTTCGTATTTTCCGCAAACAAATATCTGGATTTATTTAATAATAAATAAATAAATATTGCTGGACATTACACACAGCGCCATCTAGTGCCACACTAAGCAACGTGGCTTGTGTCGTGGACACCAGATAGTTGATATACTACATAGATACTTTTTGTTTGTAAATACATACTTATAATACATATAAACATCCATGACTCGGAAACAAATGTCCACGCTCATCACACAAACATTTACTCCGACCGGGATTCGAACCCGGGACCCTAAGAACGTAAGGCAGCTTGACTACCGCTGCGCCAATCGGGTCGTCAAACCAATCGACTGCAATCATTGATTTCTAAGTCACCTACATCTAAATCGGATAACTGTAATTCGTTATACGCAGATTGGTCAATTGTCATTACATTTGTGGGTATATTATTATTTTTGTCACTAACTAGTTCCGCGCGCGCTACGAGTCTATTTGCTTGCCACTCAATAATATCATCTCCGATGTTTACTATTTTCAAAAAGGAATCCCTCGACCTTATAAGTCCTCCTATAATTACATAAGACATACTTCCTGATTTTAACAATGATCTATTTTATATACAATTGGATGAGATTGATTGCATTACAAAATTTCCAGTCTATTTAAAACATAATAGTGTAATACCAAAACAAAGTTGCGCTTTTGTACAGGTTTATGTCGATATTAATGCTAACTATTCATTTTATACAAGTTGCACACAAAATTAACAGATTTTTCTGAAATTACTAAGTTTATATTTTTCTGATTTATCATTGATTGACCGATTATTAAGTCTATATCAGCTAGATCATTAGTAGTCAGTCTCAACAAAACCACTCAACATGATTTTATCCATATTTACATTAACATGTGATGTTCCCAAAGAATTTGAATATGCACCACCAAAACCTTTCATAGTAACTGAAGAAGGCATGATTTTTAACTTTAAATTATTAGCTTGTGACATTGTGAGAATATTCATCGACGCGCCAGTCGCTGTTGTGAACGGACGTGCTGCTAGTTATTTTTTTGTAAGAATATTACTCATAAAATTCAGTGCTATACGAAAATACACCTTACGTCCTCGAATCTAGAACTGTTTTACCTTGTTGGTGAGAAAAACATCGGTCCTAGCTTACGCATACGGCACAAAACTTTGCATAGTAAACGCAAGGAAATCAGATTCAATATGATTCGTTCACCTACGGTAGAGAAAAGTTCTTCTCAACCAAATCTCACAGAAGAACCTGAAACCTTCGTATCGACGAGGAAACGCAAACAGACTCATGACTATTCTGAATTACAAATGGAATTAAAGAATATGTTTAACTTATGGACTGAACAACAAGATGCCAAACATAAGGAACTGATTGATACTATATTGTAATCAAAGAAGCAGGGCGAAGAGATTAAAAACCTCTTAGAAGACAATAAGAAACAAATCAATGAACTGAAAATAAAACAAGACTCTCTGATATTGGTTCAAGATGAAGCATTTAAAAGAATTGACTTTTTGGAAAAAGAATTGGAAGAGATAAATAGATATCATCGAATGAATATTATGGAAATAAGTAACGTCCCGGAAACGAAAACTGAAAAATTAGAAGAAGTGGTTAAGAACCTACATGAAGCAGTTAAGGTGCCTTTTGACCAGGACTTTATAAAAAGAATACACAGAGCTAAATTTGGATTAAATAAAGTAATTGTTGAATATAAGGAATCAGACATGAAAAAGAAAGTCCTAAATGCTGTTAAAGATTTCAACAAGAATGCACCTGACAAGATAAATATTGAAGTACTTAAACTGGGAATTGAAAAAACATCAATTTATGTCTCGGATTCTTTGACAGCTACAGCTAGAAAATTATACTTCTCTGCACGACAACTGGTAAAATCTGGTAATTACAAGTACTGTTGGGTTTCCGAGGGTAAAATTTTACTGCGTGAAAAAGACGGTCAGTCTGCCATACATGTCAAAACACAGTTTCAACTCGATCATCTAATTGCCAAGTTGAAACAGGCATGACTATACTTTATATTGATTGTTTTATTATGCATGTTAGCTTTAGTATCTCTAAGTTTCATGAAACTTTGTTATAGCTTGTTTTTTATTATGCTTTCTTCAAGTGAACTGCGTAACTCCAAAGTATGTTACACAGGTTTGCTTTTTATTTTTTATTTTAGTTATGCATTCCTTAGAACTTGCGTCAAACTCAGCACAATCTCTTTGATTCAGTCCGGTACACGGTCCTATTTTACATATTGCTATTATCAACCAAGTATAAACAAGTTCAACTCCCCAAATATTAGTTTTGTTTATGGCTGATAACTTGGATCACGTTATTGCCGATGTTGATGAAAACATCAGTGTTGGCACTTCGTGCTTGGTTGATAATCCGGATGACTGTAGCAAACTTCTTAATGTTTCTCAGATAGGAATTAAAATGATAGTACAAAATATTAGGAGTCTTAACAAAAATTTTGAAGATTTTCAAATCTTGTTAGCAAGACTAAAAATTGATTGCGATTTAATTATTCTAACGGAATGTTGGTTGCCTCATGTTTATGAACTCACTGTCCTACCTGACTAAACTAGCCATCAAACACAAAATCATATTAATCAAAACAGCGGTGGAACAATTTACGCTAAAAATACTTTAAACATAACTGTTCATGAACCACTCCTGAAAGAGGCCGATAGCTTAGTCAATGATATAAATAAAGAGTATGCCCTAATCTGTATTTATCGATCACCTTCTTTCAAGTCTATTGAAAACTTTATTGGGTCCCTTGATCAAGTATTGTCAGACCTCAAAAATACAAACACATTGTTCTCACAGGTGATATCAACATTGATATAACCGAAACCGATGATAGTAAATCTAACACATACTTAAATCTATTAGCAATGCATGGACTTCTAACCGCCCAGACTCATCCCACTCGTGGAAACAATTGTTTAGACCACTTTTTTGTCAGATCAACCCATAAGAGCCTTTGCATAGTTTGCCAAACTACAGTTACCGATCATAGCAAACTCATAATATCTTTATTTGATTCCTTTCCTTTTAAGAAAGCGCAACATAAGTACCTAAAACGGACTGATTATGCAAGGGTTTTGACTGAATTGAATGGTATTGACTGGAGTGTAATGACTTGTGATAATGACCCTAATTCGGCAACATATAATTTTTTAACTATAATTAAAAATACTTTAGATAAATACACTACTCAACAGACAATGCCTAATCGGAACCGAACTATTAAACCATGGGTAACGCCTGGTCTACTACGGTGCATAAAATTTAGGGATAGACTGCATTTTAAGCTCAGGAAAAATCCTGACGATCAAGTACTTAAAATTTCATATACTAGATATCGTAATTATTGTAATGGATTATTGAAAAAACTAAAAAGAATGTATGAAAGAAATCAAATTAACGAAAACAAAAAAGACATTAAAAAGACCTGGAATATTATAAAACAGATATGTAATCTAGATACTACTACTAAAACACCTATTGAACTGCTGAATGTAAAATCTAGTCAACTGGAATCTGTTAATTGTGTAAATAACTACTTCGTTAATATAGGACAAAATTTAGCAAGTGAAATACTAGGGAAATGCCCGGCTGGTACAGAAAAGGGTCTTGTTGCAAACTCGGATTATCCTCCTCAATCATCTTTATTGCTCTTGCCAACATGTGAACAAGAAATACGTAAAATTATACTCTCACTTAAAAACTCAGCGTCGACCGGATGGGATGGCATCTCTTCTATATTCATGAAGCAGGCTATGGATAGTCTGATCAAACCAATTACCTATATAAGCAATATTTGTCTTGAGAATGGAATATTCCCGACTGTATTAAAGCAATCAATAATTGTTCCTGTACATAAATCAGGAGACAGAGACAGTGTCTCCAATTACAGACCAATTGCTCTATTGCCTTGTTTGTCAAAAGTGATTGAAAAATTGATTAATATTCGCCTTCTAAACTTTCTGGAATCTCAAAATCTACTGTCTTGTAATCAATATGGATTTAGAGAGAAAAAATCTACATCTGATACGATAGAACAACTTGTCAGCCATATTAGTACCAAATTAGATAAGAAGCAAAAATGCTTGGGAGTGTTTCTAGATATGGCAAAGGCTTTTGACACTGTCTCTGTCCCAAATCTACTAAATAAACTCGAACACATGGGAATCCGAGGAGTGCCACTTGACCTTTTCACTGATTACCTATCAAATAGAAGTCAGGCTGTAAAAATCGGTGATGTAATTAGTGATAGTGCCCCAATTTATTTTGGCGTGCCACAAGGCTCCGTGCTAGGTCCGACACTCTTTATAATTTACATCAATGATTTATGCAGAATGAAATTTAAAAAATGCAGAAATCATAACTTTTGCAGACGATACTGTGGTTGTGTTTCACGATGCTATATGGGATGATGTTAAGAATGTTGCTGAAGAAGGATTAACATCTATTATGAAATGGCTCAATAAGAATATTCTAACATTAAACCTGGCTAAAACAAAATATATAACCTTCACTATAAAAAATAACGACCAACCTCTGCAAAATAGTCTTACTTTAAGAGCCCATGTATGTGAATCAAACTTTTTAAATTGTAACTGCCATGTAATAAATTCTGTCTCTTCAATAAAGTATTTGGGTATCTTAAGAGCGGGCCTAACGCTAGGATAAATTCTGATTTCCCCCGCGCGTCTCGCTACCCCCGCATTAGTGCCGATAACAAACACGGGCGGCCGCGGCGCCACGACGCGCGAAGCGTGGGACCAAGCTTGCGTAGTGTAGTGGGTAGGGCCAGTAGGGCGTAGTATATGCAAGCAACACAGTTAAATAAAGCCACTTTTTTTTCTTATTTTTTTATGTTCATTTTTTAACACCTATACAATACATTCCTATGTTGTTTGTATGTCGTGAAATAAAAGTTTTGACTTTTTTTTTTCTCCATTTCGTTTTATCATCACGCCTGTTATTTTGACGACCCGATTGGCGCAGCGGTAGTGAGGCTGCCTTACGTTCTTAGGGTCCCGGGTTCGAATCCCGGTCGGAGCAAATGTTTGAGTGATGAGCATGCATTTGTTTCCGAGTCATGGATGTTTATATGTATGTATAATATGTATGTATTTACAAACACAAAGTATCTACGTAGTATATCAACTATCTGGTGTCCACGACACAAGCCTCGTCGCTTAGTGTGGCACTAGATGGCACTGTGTGTAATGTCCAGCAATATTTATTTATTTATTTATACTTGAAGGTGTTTTTTTTTTGTTTTTCCGTCATGGTGTCGTTTTCATGGTTTTCGTGGTTGCTGATTACGAAAATGAGGTCAAAATTAAAAACCAAGATGGCGCTGAGGAAAATTTTTGGTTATTCCATCATGGGTGTCGTTTTCATGGTTTACGTGGTCACTGATAACGAAAATGAGATCAAAATGAAAATCCAAGATGGTGCCGAGGAAAATTTTTGGTTATTCCATCATGGGTGTCGTTTTCATGGTTTTCGAGGACGCTGATTACGAAAATGAGGTCTAAATGGATATCCAAGATGGCTCCGATGAATTTTTTTCTGCAGCCCACGAGTGCCATACGCTCGACAACATAAACAAACACATATTAATGTCTACAATTTTTGCACAAATACCAACTAAAAATAAAATGTTATATTATAAATACATTAAAAACGATAACAAAAAGTAAAATGATGAAATAATAAAATAAATAACATTCGATTTTTTAATAACTTATAAAATTTATAAATACTGTGACCATTAATAAGAGCAAAAAGGCATTCATAAACAACATCGAGATTTCCCCCGGATGACAAAATCGAGAAATGTATAAAATTGATAACCATAATAAAATTGAGGACATACCGTACAATAAGAATCAATAATAAAAGTAAAAATAATAGAATGTATAAAATTTATGACATTGGTAAAATTGAATAGGTAACGAATAAAAATTGATGAAATTAAAAAAAATAAAGATAATATATTGATAACTATGCTAATATTTAAAAATGCATAAGATTGTATTAATGATACCTATACATGATATATATACCTAATTGATGAAAATTGTTTTAAATTGATACATCAACACACAATAACAAAAATTATAGAATGTGTAAAATTAATAACATTGGTAGAATAAATATTTATAAAATACTGTGCCCGTTAATAAAAAGAACAAAAAGGCAATAATAATAAAAAGCACAAAAGATAAAATCGAAAATTTTATAAAATTGATAACAAAAATAAATTTGATGACATACACTAAGAATAAGAATTTCTTTGGCACCATCTTGAATTTTCATTTTGACCTCATTTTCGTTATCAGTGACCACGTAAACCATGAAAAAGACACCCATGACGGAAAATCTGAAATTTTCCTCGGCGCCATCTTGGATTTTCATTTTGACCTCATTTTCGTTATCAGTGACCACGTAAACCATGAAAAAGACATCCATGACGGAAAATCTAAAATTTTCCTCGGCGCCATCTTGGATTTTCATTTTGACCTCTTTTTCGTTATCAGTGACCACGTAAACCATGAAAACGACACCCATGATGGAAAAACCTAAAAATTTCATCAGCGCCATCTTGGATTTTTATTTTGACCACATTTTCGTAATAAGCAACCATGAAAACCATGAAAACGACACCCATGTTTGAAAAACCAAAAAACCAACTTCAAGTATAAATAACAGGCGTGAATGTTTACAGAGTGAACCTCAGTGGCCATTAAGTCGCGCAAAAGTCCAGTCGCGCAAGTGTCTTTCGCGCAAGTTTCTTGATACCTACTACCTACCTCCTACCTACCTACTGCCTACCTACTGCCTACCTACTGCCCACCTACTGCCTACCTACTGCCTACCTACTGCCTACCTACTGCCTACCTACTGCCTACCTACCGCCTACCTACTGCCTACCTACTGCCTACCTACTGCCTACCTACTGCCTACCTACTGCCTACCTACTGCCTACCTACCGCCTACCTACTGCCTACCTACTGCCTACCTACTGCCTACCTACTGCCTACCTACTGCCTACCTACTGCCTACCTACTGCCTACCTACTGCCTGGGCTGTTCGATTGATGGCGTTCTTGCCAACAACATCAGTTACGCAGAAGACATGGTGCTGCTGAGTCCATCGATCAGTGCCCTTCGAAAACTGATATCAATCTGAGAGCGGTATGTGGGGGCCCATGGGCTCAGATATAACGTCATTAAAAGCGAGCTCATGGTGTTCAAGGCGGGATCTAAAACTTATGACACGGTCCCACAGGTCATGTTGAATGGCAGTGTCCTTAAAAGAGTCTCGCAGTTCAAGTATCTGGGTCACTGGGTCACCGAGACGCTTGCAGATGATACTGATATAGATAGGGAGCGCAGGGCTTTATCTGTTAGAGCTAATATGATGGCTCGTAGGTTCGCGCGCTGTACGACTGAAGTAAAAGCTACGTTGTTTAAGGCATTTTACCAATCGTTTTACACGTGCAGCCAAGCATACGAAAAAATCTTACGACAGCCTGTTTGTTCTATACAATAATGCCTTCAGGGCGCTGATGAAGCTGCCTCGCTACTGTAGCGCATCAGGTATGTTTGCGGGGGCAAATATGGATGGATTAGCGGCGATTATTCGCAAGAGAGTTGTATCCGTGATGCGCCGCATACGAGACAGTTCCAACAGCTACCTTCAGCTGTTCGCATGGAGAATGGACATGGACCTGGATTGCCCAATAATGCGGTACTGGACCAGGCTGCATGTTGAGCATTCCGGATCCAAACCGAAGTTTAGACTAAGATAAAATAACGGTGTTTTTAATATTTTTGTACTGTAATAGTTCGCCCCACGTCCCAAGTTTTATTCTAATCATGTAATTTTAATTATACACTATGAACCGTTATTCTAGACCTATACAGTGAGACAGCATCTTTCCGGATCTGACGTCACGACCTCTCTTGTTCCCCCTCCCACCCGGCTCCGCCCCGCTGTAGCCGGGGGGAGGGGGCGTTGGAGCTTGCCCGAACAGTCAGGCGCGCTCTTCACATTGGCATCGTTTTTCGGTGCGATCACACCTCTTCTAGTGCGGGCAACAGCGCTGCTGTTTAGTGTTTAAAATTATTAGTTTTAAATAAAAGTACCTACATTTTTAGTTCGTGGAAAACTTTATTCATTGGTTATTTGAAAACTCGGTAATAGTGTTTCGAGTACTATTAGAGTTTCGAGTACGCGTTTCGAGTGCGCGTTTTGAGTGCGTGTTTTGTATACGTAATGGAAAAATCCACGAAAGCGCCTGCCGAGGGTGACGGGAGTCGCCCGCCTCCCCCTGCATCACCGCAGGCATCTTCTTCGTCGTCTTCGTCGTCGTCGAGCAGCTCCGCCCCACTACGGAGACGCCGGCAGCTGCGGCGGGAAACCCGAGAAAGTGACAAGCGCAGGTTAGACTTGCTGTCAAATCAAGTGAGTGAAATATTATCCTACTTAAAAAATAACGGTCGCTTTTCAAACAAAGAAACCGAGCCCGAATCTGATTCTGATATTTCCTTACATCCATCTGAAGGCTTAAGGGTTTCTCTTGGGAATGATCACCTTCTCGGTAAACCACAGAAGGCTAAAGTATTCGAATTTCCGGTATCCACTAACCTAAAAGAACCTACTGTTGAAAATGCTTCTGACGGTAGATTACATGTGCTAAATAAACTACATCATTTTGATACTAATGATTGGCAAAGGGTTAGATACCTAGAAACGGAGAAAAAGTATGTCGCTAAGCCAGGTTTTTACGAACTCGATGTTAATACTGAACTTAGACATTGTGATACAAATTCTTCTTGGCTTAGATTACTTGATAGATCGTTTGGAGCCTTTACTCATGGGCTTATACAACAAAATGAGCTGCTAAGAAACAACTTTCAGCAAATCATAGAATGGGCGCAATCGCCCGGCTGTGTACTTAACGCTGACACGCTTTTTGAAAAGATTAATACTTCTTTTTCCGAAAACTCATCTTACATGAAAGTGTCTGAGGACCTCTTGCAAATGAGTTGTGGGAGACGTGCTGATATCATTCAAAGACGTCGTGACTGCATTTTGTCGAGTGTCAAGGATAAATATGTAAAGGTGGACATGCAAAAGATCCCCCCAACACAATATAACCTTTTTAATCCACAGGATTTAACCGCCTTTTTACAAAAGGCTGGTGGTACAAGTAAGTTGTTCTCTGCCCAAAAGCGCTCTGCGGAAGAGCCTCATGCCATGTCTATGCGGAATAGACAGGATGGCCCTCCAGCTAAGCGACCACGCAAGCCCTTTCACGGTGACAATCCTGGGTTCGATCCCCAGCCATCTACGAGCTTTCAAGCGCCCCCTAAAAGTAGAGGCCGAAAGTCAGGAAACAATAAATCCGGTACAAGGCATAATGAAAACAAAAAACGGTCCTCCTTCAATCGTAAATCCGACCAGTATCGTAAGTGACTATCCTCAAGAAATTTTATTTTATGGCGGGCGGTTAAAAAATTACATTCAAATTTGGAAGAATTACGGTGCTCCAGAGAACATTATAAAAATGATATCTGGTTACCGAATTCCCTTTTTCAAAATACCCCCACTTCAAATACCAGACTTATTAACACGCTTTCAAACTCCAACGAGCTTATTGATGTCGGAACAGATCGAGATTTTGAAACAACAGAAAATCTTGATTCGAGTAGATCCATCTCCAAGTTATGTCTGTCCGATGTTTTTAGTGCAAAAGTCAGATACCAGCAATCGCCCAATATTCAATTTAAAAAATCTAAACCGCTATGTAATGCAAACAAAGTTTCGATTAATAAATATGTACCGTGTGCCGGATTTCTTGCAACCGAACGACTGGGCGATCAAAATAGACCTTTCTCAGGCCTATTTTCACCTAGCAGTCAGCCCCAGTCATCACCCATTTCTGCGAGTATTATACGCAACAGAAAAGAAGTCGAGCCCGGAGCTCCTTCAAATCACTTGTCTGCCATTCGGGCTGTCATCAGCACCCAGGGCATTTGCGACAGTGACAAATTGGGTAGCAGACGTGCTGCGCGAGAAGGGCATGCGAGTTATCGTCTATTTGGACGATTATTTAATCGTGAATCAAGATCGATTAACCCTAATGGACCATGCTGCGGAAGCTATAAGAGTCCTAACAACTTTGGGATGGATGATCAACTACAAAAAATCCACATTGACACCTACCAAAGCAGTAGACTATCTCGGCATAAAATGGAATCTCGCCCTGAATTCCAAGTATTTGCCCCAGGAAAAGGTTTCCAAAATCTCCAATATGATACGCCACATACTACAGGCAAATCGATGGAGTTTGCACGAAGCGCAATGCTTGCTAGGCATGCTAAACTTTGCAGCTTTCGTTGTGCCCAGAGGTCGGCTTCATTGCCGCCCATTACAAGTAGCTTGCAATCGGCTTCCAAAGCACCAAGCACACGTAAAACGCCCACTCGAGTCGGAAGTGTCGACGACCTTAATGTGGTGGTTACGAGCTCTGTCTACAGGAACAGCGATACATCCAGATCCTGTCTCACACTATGTAACGACAGACGCATCTGCCAGAGGCTGGGGTGCCATAGTAGACGACGCTTGTCTGAGCGGATTATGGTCCCCGGAGCAGAAAAAATGGCACAGCAATTTAAAGGAAATGTGGGCAGTTATACAGGCCTTGACCAATCGTCAGCAATCGCTACGTCATTCAACCGTGCTAGTTCAGTCGGACAACAAGAGTGTGGTGAGTTACATGCGGAACGAGGGCGGTCTCCGATCACAGAACCTCTACCGGCTAACTTGCATGCTATTCGAGATTGCGGACGAGAACAAGATTCACCTGGTCTCTCAGTACCTGACCGGTCAGGTAAACACAGAGGCCGACATGCTGTCAAGGTTCAAATTACCCGGGGAGTGGACCCTAATGGAAGAGGCATGTCAAGAGGTATTTCGCAAATTCGGAATGCCCGAAATCGACTTGTTCGCCTCGAAAACCCCACACGTGCTTATGCGCTACGTCTCACGAGATTGCAAAGACTCGAACGCAGAGTTTCACGACGCCTTCAGCAGAAGGTGGTCATACCGTCGAGCGTGGATATTTCCACCACCACACCTAATTCCACGAGTTCTGTCACACCTCAACCTGTGCAAGGGTCGATACATCCTAATAGTACCGCGCTGGTCCAAAGTGTTTTGGCGGCCAGACCTGAAGAGGAGAGCGGTGAGCGCTCCTTTACCCATATTCAATCTTCATCGGCGGTTACTAGATACAAGGACTTATCTGCCTCCGGTTCACGTGGATCAGATGTATCTAGAGGCATGGCTAGTGAAGGGTGGTGTGCCGAATTAACAAATTGGTCTCAAAACGAAATAGACCTACTTAATTCTAGCTGGCGACCCTCTACGAAGAAAATGTATGCTGGTATTTGGAAAAAATGGTTAAATTGGTGTACTCAAAATAATTTCAACCATACAAACCCCTCTGGTGCCCAAGTCGCTAAGTACCTAGCATACTTGCACTTAACTGTTAAACTGTCATATAAAACTATTTTAGTTTATAAATCAACAGTTGCCACTTTGGCCTGTTCTAACGGACAGAACATAAGCAGTGATCCTATCGTTCAGAGAATGTTAAAAGCTATTTCACTTGCTAATGTTGATTCCAAACCTAAAAATTCTTTCATTTGGGATCCACGTATTGTGGTAGAATGGCTCAGCTCTAACCAGCCGCCTCATGCAAGTTTATTCCAAGAATCTCGTCGCACAGCACTGATTTTGCTACTCGCTTCTAGTCGTAGAGTCCATGACCTGACACTGTTACGGATTGATAGTGCACATTTTGAAGACGATTCTAATCATATTGTTTTACATCCAGCATTTGGCTCAAAGACCGATAGCTATAAACACAGACAATCATCATGGAAATTGCACACTCATTCAGATAAATCCATATGCCCTGTATGGTGGATACGTAAGTTGATAGAAGCATCATCGTCACGTAGAATTAACAATGACATTAATCATTTATTTATATCAACTCGTGGCAGAGTCAGGCCAGCCTCCCGAACAGTGATTGGAGGTTGGGTTAAAACTATTCTTAGGGAGGCAGGAGTAGAGGCTACTCCTGGTAGTACTCGAAGTGCCGCAGCATCTCTCAACTGGCTTGAGTGCCACAATATTGACGAGATCATGGCAAAAGGGAACTGGCGTGTCCCCAACACATTTGCACGGTTCTATTCAGCCGAAATTAACGCATCGCAAAGTCGTAACAATTTATCTCTGACATTTGAAGCTGTGTAGATTGTAAATAATATATGATTTGTATCTAATCATATATTATCATTGTAATTTCAATAAATAATTCAATACAATTGTTATATTAAGTTAAATTGATTTATTTAATCTAAATAAGCATGCTATGCTTATCTAATGTAGCTTTAGTTCAAAGCAAATCTTAATTCTTCGAATATCATATCATTATAGCATACATTGTTGTACTAATTATGTTATGTGAATAGCAAGACTTATGTATGTGTAAGTTCTTATTACTGTGTTACTTAGTTAGTTTTGGTGCTTCAAATAAAAGTCTTTTTCTTTACATGATAAAACAATTTTTATTGTTCATTTAGTATTCCTTACAATTTGAGTAACTTTCATTTCTAATAATAATAATGTTCTCACACAGTTATATTTTGAATTTCTTTTTCACACATTGGCATATATTTAGCTTGCCACCAGGCGATAATAAACACATCTCACTGTATAGGTCTAGAATAACGGTTCATAGTGTATAATATAATGTTTTACCTGAAAATAAAACAGTTATTATATACGGAACCTTATTCTAGACCTATATTTTTAATCCTGCCTGGTGGACTTATAATCCACCAAAAGTGAGATTCAATGTGAAGAGCGCGCCTGACTGTTCGGGCAAGCTCCAACGCCCCCTCCCCCCGGCTACAGCGGGGCGGAGCCGGGTGGGAGGGGGAACAAGAGAGGTCGTGACGTCAGATCCGGAAAGATGCTGTCTCACTGTATAGGTCTAGAATAAGGTTCCGTATATAATAACTGTTTTATTTTCAGGTAAAACATTATATTATAGTATAACAGTTTTTGAATGACCTTATTTATTATTTAATTTTAACTTATTTTTATTTTATTTTAAATTTTTGACATTTTAAATTTTATTTGACATATCAAATTATTGTGAATTTTATATTATTTTGTTGGTAAAATTAGTATTCATAGTAGTATGTAGTGTGTATTTATGTGTCTCTGATTTCTTATTACTAACATTATGTTTTTTGTGTACCTACTAACAAAATTATGGATCATTGTGTCTGAATTAAATTAAATTAAATTAAATAAAACTATCAAGAAAGATAATTATGCTTGCAACAGAGCCGAAATAAAACAGACAGTTAACAAGTGTTACCTTTCATGTGAAAAAACGGGATACACGCCGTTTTTTAGTGGTAATGACAATCAGTGACGGTTACTTTTTAAAATGCAGAACAAAGACTTTGTATCAAACACAAATTCTTAAAAACTAGCCAGTGAATAGCAAGATAGTGTTGTGGACCAGTTTAAAGAATTGTTCAGTGCCAAATTCGTGTACGTTGTACGTCATTTACGTGAGTAGTGACAAACACGTGGATTTTCGGCCGAAGTCGACTGCCATCATGAAGTTGCCTGTGCCAGCTGCTAAAGGCGTTTGGCAGCGACTGCAGGCCAGCAGCAGCTCACTGATGTGCTTTAAGTGTGGCACACCGGTCCACATTGCCAGCTGCTGTACAGCAGGCTGGTCCAGTGCTGCTGTACTGGTTAAGAAGCGAGCTTTGCATCGTCGAGCCGGAATATGAAAGTACTTTGGTGAGTCGTTTTCATTTTGTTATGACTCTGGAGCAGAGTGCTAATTCTGTTTCATCATTAAAAACTAAAAGCTTTAAATTATAAGGGTGCCTACAGGGCACAGGGTAGGCTAAGAAAGATGCCAGTGGGTCACGTACCAGTCGATGTTGATAAGGATTTTAATGATGATGAGCAAGCTTAAGTGGTAGCAGCCTGTGTGGCACCTGGAGGCCTGTGTGGCACCTGTAGGACGGGGAGCTTTAATGGTGTGCATACGTAGTGTAAACGTAGTGCATACGTAGTGTAAACGTAGTGCATACGTAGTGTAAACGTAGTACGTGCGTATTGGATGCGTAGTGTAGACGTAGTGCATACGTAGTGCGTACGTAGTGGATGCGTAGTGTATGAGATACATACGTAGTCCATGCGTAGCTTGCGTAGTGTGTGCGTTGCATACGTAGTCCGTGCGTAGCTTGCGTAGTGTGAGCGTTACATGCGTAGTGTGTGCGTTGCATACATTGTGTACCACTGTTTTAGTACCCTTTCGGTTATAGTAGTGTGTTTGACCGTACCAGTAGTTATTGCGTAGTCGTGGTCCGTGGGGCGCGATGCGTGTTTAACTCTGGCGGAGGTTGGGATCTAGAAAGACCGTAGTGTGTTGTCACTGGGTGATGCACATGGCAGATCCATTTGATGGATGTGAGAGCAATGCGATTGCTGGTCGGCTGGAGTGCCGTGGCGTTAGAGGTTTTGCTTGCGGGTTTCTGAAAGCTTGGCAGTTTTTATTGCAGTAGAGTTTTAAAGGTTGATTCGAACGACTATGGTACATGGCCCATGCGTTGATCTTGTAGGGTCAGAAGTTGACCGGACCAAGAAAATTGAAAGCTAAAGGAACGATACTTGTTCGGCCTAGCTAAGTCCGGTCCAGTTTAACTGAAGGGACACCTGAAGGGCAAAAAAAGAATTGCTGGACCAGGGGTTGATCTTGTAGGGTCAGGAGTTGACCGGACCAAGAAAATTGAAAGCTAAAGGAACGATACTTGTTCGGCCTAGCTAAGTCCGGTCCAGTTTAACTGAAGGGACACCTGAAGGGCAAAAAAAAGAATTGCCGGACCAGGGGGTTGATCTTGTAGGGTCAGGAGTTGACCGGACCAAGAAAAGTCCGGTCCAGTTTAACTGAAGGGACACACCTGAAGGCAAAAAAAAAGAATTGCCGGACCAGGGGGTTGATCTATTTTCAAGTATTCCTAATTTAACCGTGTTTGAATTAGTCGACTGCCTCGTTGGTCCAGTGGTCTCAAGTGCGCCTGAAGGTTCTGGGTTCGATTCCCGGGTCTGGCAAAGTGTTATTGGGTTCTTCCATCGGGAATTTCTCAGTAACAGCCATGGAGTTTGGATTTGCGCCCAGTTGAGGGCAATAGGCTGAGATCCGATGAATCTAGAGTTTGGTCAGGAGTGACCGAGTGGAACAAAATTTTGTCGTGGACTAGGTATTTATTTGCAGGGTTACCATCACACGAGGACGTGTGAAGGCAGGATGGCCATGTCGGGTATGGTCATGAGTACGGACGGGCGAACGTACCGAAAGCGCGCCAGTGGTGACATCACGCGACCTACTTACCAGTCTACCCCACCATGGCGGCTTCTACAGAGTCCTGATGTTAACAACACGCGGGGAGGCGGACATTCTATGTCTGATCGCAGCGGAGTTAAGAAGTCTTGAAACTGTACCCGAATCATTGTGCCCAGTATTAATGTGTCAAAGTGTAATGTCAAGTAATTTGTTAGACTCAGTGTATCTGTTTGAAAAGAATAACCATGGAGTTTCTTGCCGGTTCTTCTCCATGGAAATTACCACGCCGAACCGTGCAATGTGAAATAAAATAGTGTATCGCATCCAGTGTGTTTTTATTAGCACGAAACCCGTCATCTGCCCACATAAGCTCGAGCCTAGCAAAATAAATTCCTGACAACCCCGACATATACATAGGCTAAGTTTAACGGAAATAAAGTTTATTATTATTATTATTCCGTTTATTTATATACATCCTTATCTATTTACATTTTTAAGTATTTCTTAAAATAAAACGATACAAAAAAAAATAGTAGTCCGCCGGTGTCGGGAGCAGGGTCCAAGCCACCGGTGGTTAGGGCTGCAGAGACAGGAACCTCCTCACAATGCGAGCCGTATCGAGGAGTACTGCCTTCTGAATCAGGCCCTTGATCGAACCGCCTAAAGAGAGCTTCGATAGATGGTCATCGAAGCTCTTGGCTATAAGGCCATTGGCCGTCGCGACAATCGGCACAATGATAACCGAGTTCATATTCCACATGCCGTGAACCTCGTGTGCCAAGTCGAGATATTTTATTTGTTTCTCTTTCTCAGCTTTCACGAGGTTCTCGTCATGCGGAATGGTAACATCGATTATCATTACGCGGCGCGCTGATCGGTCCATCATCACTATGTCAGGCTTATTGGCGACAATAGTCCTGTCAGTAATGATGGACCGATCCCAGTACAGCGTGACATGGTCATTTTCGAGAACTGGGTCGGGCACATACTTGTAGTACGGTACCTCAGATTCCACAAGTTTATATTTCAAGGCAAGTTGCTGGTGTATAATCCTGGCTATTTGGTTATGCCTGTGCAAGTACTCGCCGTTAGCCAGACGAGAACAACCAGAAATAATATGTCTGATGGACTCACCCGGAAGGTGGCATGCCTGACACACGTCAACCGTCCCGTCCTTCATAATATATTTCCGGTAGTTGTTCGTCAACATAACTTCGTCCATAATCACACAGACAAAACCTTCAGTTTCCCCAAAGAGGTTGCCGAAACGTAACCAGGACACGGACGCTAGAAAATCTACATCGGGCCCATGAAGAGCCCGGTAGAAGCGCCCGTGAAGCTCTTTGCCTTGCCATACTTCCCTGCGGTCATCGGTGGTAAGTACCTCAGGTCTGTGCCAGTTCTCTTTAGCCATCGACAGCGGGGTGAGTCCCTTGTCCACTGCGACCACATCTCGGTGCATACATACCCACCTCGGCTTTTAAAAAATATTCTCTGAGACTGCACACCTCGCGGTTGTGGAGGGTCTTCGCGTTTAAAAAGCCTCGACCTCCGCACTTCCGCGGGATGTACAGTCTCATAACCGATGATCGTGGGTGATGCATCCGGCTTTCGGTCAGCAGTGTACGAACTCTTCTATCCAGGGCGTCGAGTTCGGTCTGAGTCCATTTGAGTATGCCGAAAGAGTACATTAAAACCGGCATGACCCAACCTTTGAAGGCGCGCACCTTGTTCCCACCTGAAAGAAGGCTATTTAATACCTTTCTCAGGCGACCGAAGAAGCGCTCCCTCAATGATTGCTTCATGTCAGTTACATTAATGCCTAACGCTTCCGACATACCCAAATACTCGGATGAGGAAAGAGATTTCAGGTGTATGGAGTCCGAGAGTTGAAGTCCCTTGGACTCCATAATCTCCCCTCGCTTTACATACATGACTGCACATTTGTCCACACCAAATTCCATCCTGATGGCACTACTAAAAGTTTCAGTTACTTTCAGTAGCTTCATCAGTCGCAATTTGTTGGGGGCAAAGAGTTTCAGATCATCCATGTAAAGCAGGTGAGATATAACCTGACGATCTTTCCTCAACCGGCAGCCTAGGCCTGAATTCTCCAGCAATGTGCTTAGAGGATTCAGGCGCGTTTTCCACTCCGATCAACTGAACGAATCAACTAGTTGATCAAAGTGGAAGTCGATTCAGGCATATGTTCCTATCGAATCAATTTTTATTTTGAACTATTAAAACCAAGATAAACTTTTTGGGTGAATTCGTCTCACCCATTTTATTTGTAACTGTCAAATTAATGTCAAAAAGAAAAAGGCACATTGAAGAAATAAGCCTCTTGTTTATTTACAGTATACAGGGTTAGTTTTCGCAAAAAATTAAAATATATCAAACCAAAAGTATATTTTAGTATAGGATCTGTGCGGGACAGGTGCAATATAGAGTAAAAGTTATAGTGATACATAGACACTGCACAGACTGTACATAAAGTGATATTATAGTGATAATTATAACGATAGTTTAGTGCTTTGTGTGCGGAACAACGCAGGTAGTGTACAGTGGTATATGTAAGTGTATAGGGTACATAGGGACCTATAAGACAGTAAATAGGCACATAAGGAATAGTATATAGACGTCTGCACATAGCTTAAGTCTATATTTTTAATAGTTTTCTTATATTTTTGTTCGTGTACATAGTAGACTTAGTATTAGGAGTAAATAAGTTTATTATGTTATATGTTTTGTTGATTTTATATTTTTGTATGATAGTTTTTGATATATAGATTTCGATACCATATAGTTTTATATAGGTTTACATACAAAAAGTTAGTGAAAAACGCAAATATTGTCACGCGGTTCTCGTTACAGTCAAGTTTCGTAGTACTTAAGGTAACTTGCACAATGTTTTCCCGCTTTTTTGTTATATTTTCATTGGTTTTTAGTTTTTCCCGCGCTTTTTGGAAATTTGTAATCGATTCTGATTGGTCATTTACTTAGAAAATTCTGTATAAAAATAGGGCCATTTTGTTCAATCGACACAGTAGTCGGCAAGATAGTACTAAGGAAACACTCTTCCCAATAAAGAAGCAACAAGTTCATCAGTGGTTTTACTCCTCACCACACCAGCAGTAAATGTGCTACCCCGTACATTTTGGTCCTTCGAGCCGGATATAGTGGGGAACAGCAGACCTGAAGACTTCGTGCTACAGCTACAGATAGAAGAATCCTCCATTTAAAGACGTCGTGCTACAGCTACTAGGGAAGACTTCGACCCACAGTTATTAGGGAAGATTTCTCCACCAGAAGACGTCGTGCTGCAGTTAATAGGGAAGACTTCGTCCCACAGTTATTAGGGAAGATTTCTCCATCCGAAGACGTCGTGCTACAGTTATTAGGGAAGATTCATTAGGGAAGAGTGTTTCAAGACTCAAGATAGTCATCAGTCGACAGCATGCCAGTTACACGCTCAGAGGGAAGGGGCCGCAAGCCGTTGGGGGAACAGAAGCCGTCATCGACCGAGACCAGAACCTCACCGAACGGTACCAGCGCGGAGGCCAGCACGGAAGAATCTACAGCAACAGGGACGACTGCCACGAGGACTTCAGAACAAACAGACATCTCCGCGGCGACTGATCCATCCACCGTGACCTCCGCCACCGAAGCAACCACCTCGACAGCTGCGACCGCCGCCTCAGCGCCGCCCGCCTCGCACCCCGCTAGCACCGTCGCCCCGTCCGCTACAACGACGCTTACTGCGGGAACGAAGGCCAAGCAGCTCATGAAGCCGCCTGCTACTGTCAACAAAGAAACTCGTCAAGAAACAGAAACCGCTACAGTGAAGCAAGTTTTGAGGAGCAACGCCGGTCTACCGAAGACGACCGGACTACAGGACCTCCGTCCCCCTAGCAAGAAGGGGGGAGGGGGGGATCGACACACAGCAGAACAAAGCAACTCAAGCTTGCGAAGGCGAAGGAAGAATTACTACGCCTTCAAGTGGAATTAGCCGCAGCACGCATCGCTACCTTGGAGAAAGAAGACTCAGAAGAGGAAGAAGATGACATCACTCTCTACTCGAAGTCAGAAGCGAATGCAAGAGTGGACAACTGGTTGGAGCATCAAGTGACTCGTCCGGTGCTGGCAATCGCCGACGAACCTCACAACCACCCAGAAGAACCGACGGTCATCCAAATAGAAGAACCAAGGCCAGCGAAGCATGAAGAAGCACGTCAGCCACCGGCGGGAGGTCAAACCGACCTAGCCCTCCTAGCCGAAGCCATCACTCGGGCTATCGGCACCACCCAGCGACCCAAGTTCGTCGAGTTACCATTCTTCAGTGGGTCTCATCAAGAGTGGCTACCCTTTCGCGCCGCTTACTACGAAACAGAAGCAATGTTCACCTCAGTTGAAAATACGAATCGACTTAGAAGAAACTTGAAGGGAAAGGCCAGAGAAGCGGTCGAAGGTCTACTTATAACCAACGCGCATCCAGCTGAAGTGATGAAGACTTTGGAGTCAAGATTCGGAAGACCAGAGTCCATAGCCATGCTGGAGATGGAGACACTTCGAAGCCTGCCACGCCTCACTGAGTCGCCGAGGGACATCTGCATATTCGCCACTAAAGTATCCAACGTAGTGGCGACACTGAAGACTTTGGGTTGTTTCAACTACATGTACAACCCGGAACTCGCGAAGACATTAGTGGACAAGCTGACACCGACTCTTCGATACAGATTCTACGACTTCGTGAAGATCCTTGCCTCATCAAGATAGAGAAGTTCTTCAAAAGGGAAGCAGAGTTATGCGGACCTTACGCGCTGCCTGAACAGATGGCAGCACCTACTTCAGCCGCACAACAAAAGAAGACGCAACGGGTCAACAACGTTACTGAGAAGCCACAGACATCGAAGTGCGCCGTATGTGACAACACGGGGCACAGCAACGCAACAGAATGTGAAGAATTCAAGAAGTTGGACGCGAATTCAAGATGGGACATGGCCAAGTCCAAACGCCTCTGCTTCAGATGTCTTCGGCTTCAGAACCAAGACACACCACTGCAAAACCAAACCGTGTGGTGTCAACAGCAGCAAGTACTCTCATAACCAGATGCTGCACTACGAAAAGAAGACAGAGAAGACAGAAGTAACAGAAGATAAAGAAAAAACAGAAGTTATCAATTCGACTTGGACCATCAAGAAGCAGTCCTATCTGAAGATCCTACCGGTCCAGGTGAAGGGACCAAATGGGGCTGTCAACACCTTCGCGTTGATGGACGACGGGTCAACAGTCACGCTGGTCGACGACAGCGTGGCAACGAGCATCGGAGCAACAGGACCCACAGATCCACTGAAAATAGAAACCATCAACGACATGAAGACTTCAGAATCAGCATCCAGAAGAGTCACCATCAAGCTGAAGGGGCTCAACGATCATGAAGAGCAAATACAAGCACGCACAGTGAAGAATCTGCAAGTTTCGTCTCAACGGGTTCCACAAGAACTAGTGGAAGGGTGTCAACACTTATGCGACATCCGAGGACACCTTACATATGCGAATGCGAAGCCACAAGTTCTCATCGGGCAAGACAACTGGCATCTTCTGCTGTCAACAGAAACCAGAAGAGGAGACAAGAACCACCCAGTGGCATCTCTCACGCCACTAGGTTGAGTACTCCACGGCAGCCAGACACGAACCTTCGGCCAGAAGATCGACTTCGTGTCACACATCACAGAAGATCCAGAAGACAACCTAGAAGACCTCGTGAAGCAATATTTCGAGATGGACGCACTCTGCATAAACCCCAAGAGACCGAAGACTGATCCAGAAGAACAAGCACTTCGTATTCTGGAGAAGACCACAACGAAAATAGAAGAAAGAAGATTCCAGACCGGTCTTCTCTGGCGCAAAGAAGATGTGAAGTTCCCAGACAACTATGAAAACTCACTGAAGAGGCTCTTCAGCATCGAAAAGAAGATTGATCGTGACTCCATTCTGAAGAAGAAGTACGTCGAACAGATGGACGCTCTCATCGCAAAGGGGTACGCTGAACCTGCCCCGAAACAGAAAACAGCTGACAAGACGTGGTACCTGCCTCACTTCGCAGTTGTCAACCCGATGAAGCCAGACAAACTTCGGGTAGTACACGACGCGGCAGCCAAGACCAAAGGGGTGGCACTCAATGACATGCTGCTCAAAGGTCCCGATCTACTGCAGTCGCTGCCAGGCGTCGTCATGAGGTTCCGACAACACATGGTCGCAGTCACAGCGGACATCAAAGAGATGTTCATGCAAGTCAAGCTGAAGACAGAAGATAGAGATGCACTGCGGTACCTATGGCGCGGGGATCGACGAGACAGCCAACCTCCCGAAGAATACAGAATGACGTCATTGATCTTCGGAGCTTCGAGTTCGCCATCAACAGCAATCTATGTCAAGAACTTGAACGCAAAACAGCATGAAGAAACTCACCCCGAAGCCGCCGCTGCCATCATAGAGAAACATTACGTCGACGACTACTTAGACAGCTTCAGAAGCCTTGAAGACGCCGAACGTATTACGAAGAGTGTGCGAGAAGTGCACATGAAGGCCAGCTTCGAGTTGAAACAGTGGAAGTCGAACTCATCGTCACTCCTAGAAAAACTCGGAGAAGATAGTCAGACAGAAGACATAGAACTCTACAGAACAGAAGAAAAGACGGAACGAGTCCTGGGTGTCATATGGAAGATCAACTCGGACGAGCTCACCTTCAACCTCAACTTAGCCAGAATACCTTCGACACTCATAGAGGGTAAACAGCCAACGAAGAGGGAAGCATTGAGAATAGTAATGTCGCTCTTCGACCCGCTCGGGTTCGCCTCGCCTAGATCACAATCAGGGCGAAGCAACTCCTCCAGGAAGTCTGGCGCAGAGGAACAGCATGGGACGACAAGATCGATGAAGACCTGGCGGAGCAGTGGGAGACCTGGATGGCACACCTCAAGAGCCTCCACGAAGTAGCAATCCCGCGACAATATCTACACTACAGCGACGCCGCCTCATTAGAACTCCACGTCTTCAGCGACGCCAGCGAGTCTGCCTACTCGGCGGTCCTCTTCTGGAGATCGGTAGCAGCAGATGGCGAGGTCGCCCTGTCTCTCATCATCGCCAAAGCAAAAGTGGCGCCACTGAAGCTGACGTCGATTCCCCGGTTGGAGCTGCAGGCGGCAGTCATGGGCACCAGACTCGCCGAGACCGTGATTGAAGAACACGAGAGGAAGCCCGACCGCAAGGTGTTCTGGACAGACAGCAAGACCGTCTTAACCTGGATAAAGACAGGGTCACGTTCCTACAAACCTTACGTGGCTCATCGTCTAGCAGCAATAGAAGAGAGTTCCAAAGTCAACGACTGGCGCTGGGTTCCAACGAAGCTAAACGTGGCAGACGACGCCACACGAGATGTACCAGCAACATTCAACAGAGATCATAGGTGGTTCAGAGGGCCTGACTTCTTATACCTACCAGAAGACTCATGGCCAACAGAAACCACCAGAGCAACAGCAGAAGAATCTTCCGAGGAAGAGAAGACGCATCACGTGAGCGACAAGAGAAGACCGAAGCTTGCAGAGGGTCTGCCTGACCCATCGAAATTCTCCAGCTGGGACCGACTCCGATACTCGACAGCGCGTGTTCTGCAGTTTATCCAACTCTGCAGAGTCACAAAACAGAGAGTCAACTACAGAAGAACGAAGAAGAATAAAGAAACTGATCCAGCTTGGAAGAAGAACAAGACCACAGTGAAAAGGCAGGCGCCCACAACGACAAATAAGTCGTCACAAGAAGAACAGAAGAAGCTGCTTCCGGTCACAGCAGAGCTGCTCACAAAAGCTGAAGGACTCCTGATGCGATCCTCTCAAGAAGAGTCATTTCCAGCAGAAGTAAACAGCTTGAACAACGGGAAGCCCATCGACAAAGAAAGCCGCCTCCACCAGCTGAGCGTCGTGTCCGTAAACGGCACAGTCCGACTAAGAAGTCGTATTCAAGCAGTCACAGATATGAAGGAAGAATTTACGAACCCGCTGGTAATCGACGGTGCTCATCCTACGGTCAAGCTCTGGGTGCTGAGTATTCATCGGCAACTTCATCACTCCGGCGTCGAAGCAACAGTCAACGAGTGCAGACAACAGTATTGGGTACTACGACTACGCCCTATCACACGCACACTACTGCGACGATGCCTGTTCTGCAGAATGAAGACGCAAGTGCCACCGCATCCGAGAACCGGGGACCTGCCAGCGTGTCGCTTAGCTCATCACAAGCGACCCTTCACCTTCACCGGAGTCGACTACTTCGGACCTCTCTCCGTGACCGTCGGACGAACTCGACAGAAAAGATATGTGGCCATCTTCACATGTCTCACGACGCGAGCAATACATCTCGAAGTCGCCGGCTCGCTCAGCGCCGACTCTGCGGTGATGGCGGTCAGAAGGCTGATCGCGCGACGAGGCTGCCCGACTGAGATTTGGTCGGACAACGGCACCAACCTTAAGGCTGCCGACAAGGAACTACGACAAGCGATCGACACAGCGACTGCAGAGGAAGCGGCGAAAAGGACCATCTCCTGGCGCTACATTCCGCCTGGAGCTCCATTCATGGGCGGAGCTTGGGAGCGAATGGTTCGCTCTGTGAAGACGGCACTCACCGCGACGTTACATGAACGTCACCCCACAGAAGAAGTCCTCACGACTCTACTTGCCGAAGTAGAGTACACCGTCAACAGTCGTCCGCTGACTCACGTCTCAGTCAGCCCAGAAGATCCAGAAGCCCTCACTCCCAACCACTTCTTGTTGGGGGGGACCAGGGCGAGTGCCACAGCTAGGCACTTTCACCGAGCAAGACGCCATCTCACGATCCAGCTGGCAAGCCGCACAGAGGCTAGCCGACGTCTTCTGGCTACGCTGGGTAAAGGAGTACCTCCCTGAGCTCCAACACCGGCGGGAGCCCCACGGACGAGGTCAAGCAGTGCGAGTCAATGACCTCGTACAGATCGTCGACCCGAACCTGCCTCGCAACGTGTGGATCCGAGGAAGAGTCGTCGCCACGTATCCGGGCCCCGACAACATCGTGCGGACGGTGGACGTGCTGACCAGAGGAGGCATCCTGCGCCGGCCAGTGAGGAAGCTGGTGATCCTGCCCCTGTCTACAGACGTCGAGCCCGC
This sequence comes from Xestia xanthographa, assembly GCA_905147715.2. Taxonomy (NCBI): domain Eukaryota; kingdom Metazoa; phylum Arthropoda; class Insecta; order Lepidoptera; family Noctuidae; genus Xestia; species Xestia xanthographa. Next base: position 28,524 of record CAJHXD020000001.1, on the reverse strand, counting down.
ACCGGCAGCTGATGCGACGCGGTCGCACGGCGGGAGTGATGTGCGGGACAGTGCAATATACAGTGAAAAGTTATAGTGATACATAGACACTGCACAGACTGTACATAAAGTGATATTATAGTGATAATTATAACGATAGTTTAGTGTGTTGCTAGCAACACAAGTTGTCTATGATATTTTATATTTTTACTCTGTATTCAAGAGCTTTTTTTGTCTCTGTATCGTTCACTGTTCTTCCTAATACGCTGCGAAAACTAAGCCGTTGTATCCGTGTAAATTATTGTGATTAAATTAGTTTTGACTGTGCCAAGAGCTGGGACTCTTATTCCAAAACGACCTAAAACAGTCCACAAACCAAGAAGAATCAAACATTGGTCAGTTCGAACCGGATTTGAGCTCAAGCATTGCATTCCCGACACGTGCGAGTGAAAGAAGAATATTGGTCAATTCAAGCCATTTCTTGTGTTCAAGCATCAATGCGATTATAACTGGTGTTATAAATTATAAATAGTTGTCAAGCATTGCATTGTATCAACGTGCTACGTGGTCAAAACTCGAAACATCACATCATTCCTCAGCGTGCGAGTGAAACAACAAGTTTGAAGGTGTTCGTCATACGAGCTGCCACACGCGATAGAAGAGGACGAAAGATTACATTATTACAAAAACGGCGTCATCATCCTAGTTTTGGCGGGAACTGCGCGCGCTCTTTGCCGGTGCGCGGGAAGCATCAACGTGTTCAATCTACTACGCGTTCGATATTCAGTCGATCTCCAAAGAGGGTGAGCAAGATAGCAAGCGACTTCGATCCTGTGAAAGAAAGAGCGAGAACGAGTCTGCGAGTGAACGACGAACGACAAGTACCACGTGACCAACGAGAACGACGCTCTGCGTCGCCATTTTGATTTCATCATTGCAAGTTTATTCATGTTGAATGTAGTTTTATGTGTAAATTGTGCGTTTTGTGCTTAAAAGTAAGTGCATTGTATTGTACCAAAGCATTATTGTTGCAAGCTGTGCTCTAACGATAACAACATGGAGGAAAGCATCAAAAAACTTAATGTGAATAGAGGTTACACCAAAGGTATGATTACTAGACTTTACACGTTTGCTTGTAACGAGAAGGATATCGAAGTTAGCTCATTAGAAGCGATAAACGCGAAGCGAGATAGACTGATTACTAGTTTTAACGAGTACGAAAGCTACAATAGAGAAATATTGTTGATAAATTCTAGTGATGACGAAAATATTGTTGAAGTAGAAAATAAATATTTTCACTGTTTGACCGTGTTCAACGCGAAGATTAACTTGTTGAGTAGTTCTAAAATGGAACAGAAACCTCCGGAGCAGGGTAGCAGTAGTATTTTTAGGACGAAACTGCCAAACATAAACATACCAAGCTTTGAGGGGCAATACTCACAGTATGTCACATTTATTGAAACTTTTAAATCTGTGTTTCACAGCAACAGAACCCTTGATAATATTCAAAAGTTGTATTACTTGAGATCTTTTTTACTTGGGGAACCATTCGATTTAATTAAAAACTTACCTTTAATAGGGCAAAGCTATGAGGAGGCATTGCTCCTTCTAGACAAACAATATTTTAATAAATATAGAATCACTACAGAACATGTAAACTGTCTTTTGGACATTGATAAGTTGCCCAAATTTGCTTCTCCTAAAAATATTAGGGATTTTATTTCAGTTGTCCGGCAAAACCTGGTGGCTCTAAAAAATCTAGACGTTCCTGTAAAGGGTTGGGATGCCATATTACTGGCCATCCTAATGCGTAAGTTAGACACCTACAGCGCCAGGGCTTACCAGCTTGATCGAGCTCAGGATAAGGATCCAACAGTTGAGGAATTTTTAGGCTACATGGAAAGGCGAGCCTTATCACTGGAAACTTCATCAGAGGTACCTGCACAAGCTGATGTGAAGCAAAAGCCTGGCACAACAGGAAAATCCAAGGTAGCATTGGCAGCTGCAGCGAAGGGCTCAACTGAATGTCTATTCTGTAAGTGTTCTGCCCATAAATTATTTTCTTGCAACAAATTTAAATTGCAGACTTCTAAAGAAAGAATTTCCTTTGCTAATGTTAAAAAATTATGCACTACTTGTTTGAATCCACATAATGGAAAATGCAAATTTCATTTTAAGTGCTCAACATGTAAAAAGAGCCATCACACACTCTTGCATCCCGAAGAAAGTAACACTGCAGATCCAGTAGTGCTCATATCTGGCCGCTCCTCTCAACATAATAATGTTTTCATTCCAACAGCTCGTGTAAAAACATTTGCCAAAGATGGAAGGGAAGTGCACATCAAGTGCATATTAGACACTGGCTCACAGGTGTCTCTAATTACTACAAAGGCTATTAAAGTTCTGCAATACACACCTGAGCGAGTAGACATAAACCTTATTGGTGTGACAGAGAGCAAAAATAAAATCAGCTATTGTATTCCATTAAATATTCATTCCCATACATCTGATTTTAAGACATTAATCAACTGTCATGTAGTAGAAAAAATAACCTGTTCATTGCCACAGATACCAATAGACATGGAGGGCCTTAAGCTACCCCCTGGTATCACTCTAGCAGATCCAAGCTTCAACGAGCCATCTGAGATTAATATGCTCATTGGGTGTGATGTGTTTTTTCAGCTGCTCCTGCCGACTGATGCAGAGAACTCAAATGCCTGCAGTAACAACTCTTTATCTTCATCGCATCCATCATCTCCGTGCATCTTGAATACCAAGCTTGGCCATGTCATTGCTGGAGCATTCGAGTCAAGCATCATAAAGAAACAGGTTGTATCACTTTTATGCACTACATGTAACTCTTCTATCGCGTGTGGCAGCTCGTAAGACGAACACCAAAAAAATGTTCCGCAATATATTGGTAAACACGGAACACACTTCACTCCAGAATATTTTATGGTGTGAGAACCCTAATCAAGCTGTAAAATGCATGCGGCTTGATACTGTGACGTATGGCGTTAAGTCATCGACTTGCTTGGCAACACGCTGTTTGTTGGAGCTTGCAAATAGATATGAGCACGACTTTCCTTTAGCTTCGTACATAATTAAAAATTGCACATATGTCGATGACATATTATATGCATGTGCCGATTTAAATACATTATTTAATGCGAAAAATGAATTGCGTGAAATGCTAAGTTATGCAAGCTTTGGTCTGCACAAATGGGCTTCTAATACACCTGGGGTTCTGTCAGATATACCTGAAAGAGACCAGCAATTCACTGAGCTTGATTTGCTGCAAGATAATTTAAGCATGAAAGCTTTAGGAGTTACATTTGATATTAAAAAAGACTGTTTCATAATCAGCAGTCCTACAGCTTTCAATAACAATCAAATCACAAAAAGGGAAGTGCTAAGTTACATAGCTAGATTCTATGATCCGATGGGATTTGCTGGGCCTGTTATCATAAAAGCAAAGAGTTTTATGCAGAGGTTGTAGTCGCTTACTATAGGGTGGGATGCTTCCTTGCCTGACGATTTGGCCGATGAATGGTTGGAGTTTTCCAAAGGTCTAGCTACTATGCAACCGATCTATTTAGATCGACACATTCCAACAGCTGATGCTGCTGAAGTGCAGCTGATAGGTTTCGCCGACGCGTCAAGTACAACGGGGTACGGTTGCTGTATCTATCTACGTGTCGTCGACAAAACAGGTATGCCTGAGTTATACTTACTCTGTTCTAAGTTGCGAGTTAATCCACTCTCAAAACCTCAAAGCATCCCACGATTAGAACTCAATGCTGCCTTGCTTTTATCTACATTCATGGAACGGGTGCATGGCACCTTGTCCAAGGCCATGAAGATTGATAGAATCTATTTGTTTACGGATTCAAAAATAACTTTAGCTTGGATAAATACTCATGCTACCAAACTACAAGCATATGTCTCAAACAGAGTGTGTGTGTGGTCTTATGTACCATCGGTAGATAATCCTGCTGACATTATTAGTAGGGGTATTACCCCACAGGAGCTTTCGACTAGCGACCTCTGGTGGAAGGGGCCAAAGTTTCTGCAAGGTAAATATGACTTTAATAAAAATGAAAAATTAGACTTACCTGTTGAGTTACCCGAGATGAAAAAAAGGCTGATGATAAAGTAGTACTTACCACTGTCGACTCACACGAATTTCTTCAAAATTTGATAGAAAGGTATTCCGATATAGAAAAGATGATACGGGTTCTAGGATACGTTTTTAGGTTCTGTCATAATGTGAGAAGTGGTACAAAAAATACAAATAAGGTGCTTAGTTCTGATGAGTTGGAGCAAGGCTTGCACACTATAATAAAGTACGAGCAAGCAATTCATTTTAAAGATGATTTGCAATTATTGCGTAAAGGCGACTGTGTGCAAGGACCACTGAAATCTCTACATCCTTTCATAGACGAGAAGGGATTGCTTAGGGTAGGTGGGCGATTAGAAAACTCTGATATACCGCTATCTCAGAAACACCCTATCATTTTGCCCAAGACATCTAGAATAACTGGTCTAATAATATTAAATGAGCATATTAGGCTATTACATGCTGGGCCGAAATCACTTTTAGCTAATAGGCATGATGACAAATTTTGAAAAACTGTCCTATAATGTTCGGAAACGTAAATTATTTAAAATGAATTTCATATTTTTGGCCACAGTTAAGGTTTAATATTTAAAAAATAAACATTTTAGTTTTTCGATTTAAAATTCCCACCGAAACGCTAGCCAGTGTCATGGCGTCGCTGGTGACGTCACACCTGACTAGTGCAAAACGTCAACACAACAATGCTAGAGGTGTCGTACGTCTATACATTTAAATAATTTGCGAATTGCGATTATTAAAATGAATTCGAAAAAGTACAGGTGTTGTGCGGTTCCGCAGTGCGGGAACACATCAATACAAACCCCAAATAAGTTATTTATGTCCGTAGTCCCAACTCTGGAAAGCTTGGATTTAATCCCAACTTTCTTCGCTTCTGCGATGCATCAATATCAAAAAAGCTATGGCATGTTTGCAGCCTCCTAGTGAAGCTACACAATCATGACATTCGACTGAATTTACTGTCTCTTGCTGTTCATCTATTAATAAAGTTACTGCATACAACTTAGCATGTACTTTATGTTCTGGGCAGATTTTTCTTACCACTGTGCACAGATTTTCTTCGCGTTTAAGTTGTACCTACGTAGCTTACGGCGTCATCGCCATAGGGTGCCCTGGAAGACCATAAATAAGCAAAGAAACGAAACAAATAAACATACGGTTCAATTTAAAAACAATATTACAAAAGTGCATTTCAAAGACATACTTTTATCATACTACTAAACCTATTTGGTTTGTTAGAATAGGTACTCAAAATAATGTAATTTTAAAATGATTACATAGATTACATTTATAAAATGTGTTTTAGTATTAATAAAGGTACCTACGTATACAATGATATTTTAATAAACAGATAGGTAAGTATGTGTTATACACCTACAAAACCACAGAAAAAAGTGTTCACGCGAGCGGCACGCGAACACTTTTTATTTAGTCTACATTTCAAATGATACAAAAGGGATAGCTCAATAAAACCAATAAGAAAAAAAGAGACAGATAATGTTGTTCTATGTCTGTAGTGCACGCGTCCTTGTCGTACCCACGACAAAAATGCGTTTCCCATCTCTGTCTTTTTTGATCCTCCATTATCAGAATATTAAGAAAACAAATGAAAAATATTAATAAATCAAAGTATATTGCGTAGTTATAATATGTGGTATGAGATCCCTTGTGTTTTATTTACTTCGGTATCATGATTGGTTCACTTTCTGAACACGCACGATGGCATTTTTACAATTTTTATCTAAATTCGTAGCAGCATATCGCTCGTCGCCATGCGTGTTGCAAACTAAAGGCAAAACGGGTGAATTGGGCCGTTTTCGATGCAAAAAAAAACTCCCAACATCATCACATCGATTTTAAGCAATTTAGCACCGTTTGCCTTACTATACCCTTGTTCCATGATCCATGTATCTTACGATAAATCACAAAACCACAGAAATTCGACCATTTGTTTACCAAATTTCCCGCGTGTTATCAAAAGTGACGTCATGCGCTGTGATTGGTGTTCAACTTAATATGGCGGACATAGGAATTTTTTAAATTTTAATTATCGTATAATTTATCATTTCTGCTCTTAAAAATAAAAATAATGCTGCGTGTTCCTTATTCCACAATTCAAGTCTTATTAAATAAATACAATATTTTAGTAATTTTCAATTACTGTCATCATGCCTATTTGAACCAAAAATATTGGTTAATAAATGGGATAAGACAGGTTAAAAAAATTACTCACAAATGCTTGGTATGTTTCAGGATGAAAGCTGGTGCAGCGAAGCAGCTAATGGGGTCCTTGCCTCAGGACAGAGTAACTGCATGCCGACCATTCCAAAAGATAGGCATCGACTTCGCTGGGCCAGTCAAAGTTAAAAATTCAAGAATCCGGAGCGCCATAATCACGAAGGGCTATGTGTGTGTATATGTTTGCTTTGTCACCAAAGCAATTCATTTAGAATTAACTTCAGACATTTCCACTGAGGCTTTTTTGGCGAGCTTTAAACGATTTATAAGCAGACGTGGCTTGCCCAGCGACGTCTATTGTGACAATGGCGGATGTTTCCGTGGGGCAAGGACCCAGCTAGCTGAGCTGTACAATTTATTAAATTCTGCCAATCATCAGACGCCTGTGCAAACTTATGCTGCTAAGCAAGGTATAAAGTTTCATTTCACACCAAGTTACAGCCCAGTATTCGCTGGACTTGCGGAGGCGTCGGTGAAAGGCATGAAATTCCATTTAAAACGAATCATATTAGATGCTCAATTAACGTATGAACAATTAAGTACCGTGTTATGTCAAATTGAGGCGGTCCTTAACTCGCGCCCAATGTTGCCTCTCTCTCAGGATGTAAACGACTACTGCTATCTTACTCCGGGGCATTTTTTAATAGGATCAGCCTTAACAATGTATCCAGAATCAAACATTTCAGAAACTAATGTCAATAGGGTTTCATTTTGGCAGAAAAGTATTCAATTAAAGCAAAGGTTTTGGAATGCTTGGTACAAATATTATTTAAACACTTTACAAAATAGAAATAAGTGGTGTCATGCTACGTCTAATTTAACGGTAGGTGCTTTAGTACTCATGCGGGAGCCGAATGCTCCACCATTGGTGTGGCCCATGGCACGGGTTGTGAAAGTTTTTCCCGGAAAGGACGGGAAAGTTAGAGCCTTTCAGCTTAAGACAGCTGATGGAAAGTTGTACACAAGGTCACTGCAGTGCATAAGTGTATTACCTATAGATAACTAGATAATAAGTTCTTATCATTATAATTTTTGTTACTAAAACTTTTTTTGTTAACTAAGTGCTAAGCTACATGTTGTAACTGCTCTCCAGCAACCTTTCTTAGTGACACAAACAGTCACATAAGTTAATCTAGTTTAAGATAAGCTTGTCAAAAATTAAATATCTAAGATATTGTTTTAAAATATTTAGTTTATATAAAGGCGCACAGATTCTTTTACATAATTATAACTAAGTTGTTAGCTTAATGTATAGCATATTCGAAAATGCGGTATATTCTTTATAAGTAGGCTACTGTATGTAACTACTTACCAATAATAGGTACTTCATGTTGCATCAAATTAATTACATATATAATTATAGTAAATAAGAAAACATTTTGCTTTAGTAATTATATTATGTCACAGAACATAGAACATTGTCATGAATGGAAAACAATTGTAATATTCTTGATCATTTAAAATGAACCTTACTTTGTGTTTATTGTAATTTTTCTGGCCGGCAGTATGTTGCTAGCAACACAAGTTGTCTATGATATTTTATATTTTTACTCTGTATTCAAGAGCTTTTTTTGTCTCTGTATCGTTCACTGTGCTTCCTAATACGCTGCGAAAACTAAGACGTTGTATCCGTGTAAATTATTGTGATTAAATTAGTTTTGACTGTGCCAAGCTGGGACTCTTATTCCAAAACGACCTAAAACAGTCCACAAACCAAGAAGAATCAAACATAGTGCTTTGTGTGCGGAACAACGCAGGTAGTGTACAGTGGTATATGTAAGTGTATAGGGTACATAGGGACCTATAGGACAGTAAATAGGCACATAAGGAATAGTATATAGACGTCTGCACATAGCTTAAGTCTATATTTTTAATAGTTTTCTTATATTTTTGTTCGTGTACATAGTAGACTTAGTATTAGGAGTAAATAAGTTTATTATGTTATATGTTTTGTTGATTTTATATTTTTGTATGATAGTTTTTGATATATAGATTTCGATAACATATAGTTTTATATAGGTTTACATACAAAAAGTTAGTGAAAAACGCAAATATTGTCACGCGGTTCTCGTTACAGTCAAGTTTCGTAGTACTTAAGGTAACTTGCACAATGTTTTCCCGCTTTTTTGTTATATTTTCATTGGTTTTTAGTTTTTTCCGCGCTTTTTGGAAATTTGTAATCGATTCTGATTGGTCATTTACTTAGAAAATTCTGTATAAAAATAGGGCCATTTTGTTCAATCGACACAGTAGTCGGCAAGATAGTACTAAGGAAACACTCTTCCCAATAAAGAAGCAACAAGTTCATCAGTGGTTTTACTCCTCACCACACCAGCAGTAAATGTGCTACCCCGTACATTTTGGTCCTTCGAGCCGGATATAGTGGGGAACAGCAGACCTGAAGACTTCGTGCTACAGCTACAGATAGAAGAATCCTCCATTTGAAGACGTCGTGCTACAGCTACTAGGGAAGACTTCGACCCACAGTTATTAGGGAAGATTTCTCCACCAGAAGACGTCATGCTGCAGTTAATAGGGAAGACTTCGTCCCACAGTTATTAGGGAAGATTTCTCCATCCGAAGACGTCGTGCTACAGTTATTAGGGAAGATTCATTAGGGAAGAGTGTTTCAAGACTCAAGATAGTCATCAGTCGACAGCATGCCAGTTACACGCTCAGAGGGAAGGGGCCGCAAGCCGTTGGGGGAACAGAAGCCGTCATCGACCGAGACCAGAACCTCACCGAACGGTACCAGCGCGGAGGCCAGCACGGAAGAATCTACAGCAACAGGGACGACTGCCACGGGGACTTCAGAACAAACAGACATCTCCGCGGCGACTGATCCATCCACCGTGACCTCCGCCACCGAAGCAACCACCTCGACAGCTGCGACCGCCGCCTCAGCGCCGCCCGCCTCGCACCCCGCTAGCACCGTCGCCCCGTCCGCTACAACGACGCTTACTGCGGGAACGAAGGCCAAGCAGCTCATGAAGCCGCCTGCTACTGTCAACAAAGAAACTCGTCAAGAAACAGAAACCGCTACAGTGAAGCAAGTTTTGAGGAGCAACGCCGGTCTACCGAAGACGACCGGACTACAGGACCTCCGTCCCCCTAGCAAGAAGGGGGGAGGGGGGGATCGACACACAGCAGAACAAAGCAACTCAAGCTTGCGAAGGCGAAGGAAGAATTACTACGCCTTCAAGTGGAATTAGCCGCAGCACGCATCGCTACCTTGGAGAAAGAAGACTCAGAAGAGGAAGAAGATGACATCACTCTCTACTCGAAGTCAGAAGCGAATGCAAGAGTGGACAACTGGTTGGAGCATCAAGTGACTCGTCCGGTGCTGGCAATCGCCGACGAACCTCACAACCACCCAGAAGAACCGACGGTCATCCAAATAGAAGAACCAAGGCCAGCGAAGCATGAAGAAGCACGTCAGCCACCGGCGGGAGGTCAAACCGACCTAGCCCTCCTAGCCGAAGCCATCACTCGGGCTATCGGCACCACCCAGCGACCCAAGTTCGTCGAGTTACCATTCTTCAGTGGGTCTCATCAAGAGTGGCTACCCTTTCGCGCCGCTTACTACGAAACAGAAGCAATGTTCACCTCAGTTGAAAATACGAATCGACTTAGAAGAAACTTGAAGGGAAAGGCCAGAGAAGCGGTCGAAGGTCTACTTATAACCAACGCGCATCCAGCTGAAGTGATGAAGACTTTGGAGTCAAGAATCGGAAGACCAGAGTCCATAGCCATGCTGGAGATGGAGACACTTCGAAGCCTGCCACGCCTCACTGAGTCGCCGAGGGACATCTGCATATTCGCCACTAAAGTATCCAACGTAGTGGCGACACTGAAGACTTTTGGGTTGTTTCAACTACATGTACAACCCGGAACTCGCGAAGACATTAGTGGACAAGCTGACACCGACTCTTCGATACAGATTCTACGACTTCTCAGCCATGCAGCCACGTGAAGATCCTTGCCTCATCAAGATAGAGAAGTTCTTCAAAAGGGAAGCAGAGTTATGCGGACCTTACGCGCTGCCTGAACAGATGGCAGCACCTACTTCAGCCGCACAACAAAAGAAGACGCAACGGGTCAACAACGTTACTGAGAAGCCACAGACATCGAAGTGCGCCGTATGTGACAACACGGGGCACAGCAACGCAACAGAATGTGAAGAATTCAAGAAGTTGGACGCGAATTCAAGATGGGACATGGCCAAGTCCAAACGCCTCTGCTTCAGATGTCTTCGCTTCAGAACCAAGACACACCACTGCAAAACCAAACCGTGTGGTGTCAACAGCTGCAAGTACTCTCATAACCAGATGCTGCACTACGAAAAGAAGACAGAGAAGACAGAAGTAACAGAAGATAAAGAAAAAACAGAAGTTATCAATTCGACTTGGACCATCAAGAAGCAGTCCTATCTGAAGATCCTACCGGTCCAGGTGAAGGGACCAAATGGGGCTGTCAACACCTTCGCGTTGATGGACGACGGGTCAACAGTCACGCTGGTCGACGACAGCGTGGCAACGAGCATCGGAGCAACAGGACCCACAGATCCACTGAAAATAGAAACCATCAACGACATGAAGACTTCAGAATCAGCATCCAGAAGAGTCACCATCAAGCTGAAGGGGCTCAACGATCATGAAGAGCAAATACAAGCACGCACAGTGAAGAATCTGCAAGTTTCGTCTCAACGGGTTCCACAAGAACTAGTGGAAGGGTGTCAACACTTATGCGACATCCGAGGACACCTTACATATGCGAATGCGAAGCCACAAGTTCTCATCGGGCAAGACAACTGGCATCTTCTGCTGTCAACAGAAACCAGAAGAGGAGACAAGAACCACCCAGTGGCATCTCTCACGCCACTAGGTTGGGTACTCCACGGCAGCCAGACACGAACCTTCGGCCAGAAGATCGACTTCGTGTCACACATCACAGAAGATCCAGAAGACAACCTAGAAGACCTCGTGAAGCAATATTTCGAGATGGACGCACTCTGCATAAACCCCAAGAGACCGAAGACTGATCCAGAAGAACAAGCACTTCGTATTCTGGAGAAGACCACAACGAAAATAGAAGAAAGAAGATTCCAGACCGGTCTTCTCTGGCGCAAAGAAGATGTGAAGTTCCCAGACAACTATGAAAACTCACTGAAGAGGCTCTTCAGCATCGAAAAGAAGATTGATCGTGACTCCATTCTGAAGAAGAAGTACGTCGAACAGATGGACGCTCTCATCGCAAAGGGGTACGCTGAACCTGCCCCGAAACAGAAAACAGCTGACAAGACGTGGTACCTGCCTCACTTCGCAGTTGTCAACCCGATGAAGCCAGACAAACTTCGGGTAGTACACGACGCGGCAGCCAAGACCAAAGGGGTGGCACTCAATGACATGCTGCTCAAAGGTCCCGATCTACTGCAGTCGCTGCCAGGCGTCGTCATGAGGTTCCGACAACACATGGTCGCAGTCACAGCGGACATCAAAGAGATGTTCATGCAAGTCAAGCTGAAGACAGAAGATAGAGATGCACTGCGGTACCTATGGCGCGGGGATCGACGAGACAGCCAACCTCCCGAAGAATACAGAATGACGTCATTGATCTTCGGAGCTTCGAGTTCGCCATCAACAGCAATCTATGTCAAGAACTTGAACGCAAAACAGCATGAAGAAACTCACCCCGAAGCCGCCGCTGCCATCATAGAGAAACATTACGTCGACGACTACTTAGACAGCTTCAGAAGCCTTGAAGACGCCGAACGTATTACGAAGAGTGTGCGAGAAGTGCACATGAAGGCCAGCTTCGAGTTGAAACAGTGGAAGTCGAACTCAGCGTCACTCCTAGAAAAACTCGGAGAAGATAGTCAGACAGAAGACATAGAACTCTACAGAACAGAAGAAAAGACGGAACGAGTCCTGGGTGTCATATGGAAGATCAACTCGGACGAGCTCACCTTCAACCTCAACTTAGCCAGAATACCTTCGACACTCATAGAGGGTAAACAGCCAACGAAGAGGGAAGCATTGAGAATAGTAATGTCGCTCTTCGACCCGCTCGGGTTCGCCTCGCCTAGATCACAATCAGGGCGAAGCAACTCCTCCAGGAAGTCTGGCGCAGAGGAACAGCATGGGACGACAAGATCGATGAAGACCTGGCGGAGCAGTGGGAGACCTGGATGGCACACCTCAAGAGCCTCCACGAAGTAGCAATCCCGCGACAATATCTACACTACAGCGACGCCGCCTCATTAGAACTCCACGTCTTCAGCGACGCCAGCGAGTCTGCCTACTCGGCGGTCCTCTTCTGGAGATCGGTAGCAGCAGATGGCGAGGTCGCCCTGTCTCTCATCATCGCCAAAGCAAAAGTGGCGCCACTGAAGCTGACGTCGATTCCCCGGTTGGAGCTGCAGGCGGCAGTCATGGGCACCAGACTCGCCGAGACCGTGATTGAAGAACACGAGAGGAAGCCCGACCGCAAGGTGTTCTGGACAGACAGCAAGACCGTCTTAACCTGGATAAAGACAGGGTCACGTTCCTACAAACCTTACGTGGCTCATCGTCTAGCAGCAATAGAAGAGAGTTCCAAAGTCAACGACTGGCGCTGGGTTCCAACGAAGCTAAACGTGGCAGACGACGCCACACGAGATGTACCAGCAACATTCAACAGAGATCATAGGTGGTTCAGAGGGCCTGACTTCTTATACCTACCAGAAGACTCATGGCCAACAGAAACCACCAGAGCAACAGCAGAAGAATCTTCCGAGGAAGAGAAGACGCATCACGTGAGCGACAAGAGAAGACCGAAGCTTGCAGAGGGTCTGCCTGACCCATCGAAATTCTCCAGCTGGGACCGACTCCGATACTCGACAGCGCGTGTTCTGCAGTTTATCCAACTCTGCAGAGTCACAAAACAGAGAGTCAACTACAGAAGAACGAAGAAGAATAAAGAAACTGATCCAGCTTGGAAGAAGAACAAGACCACAGTGAAAAGGCAGGCGCCCACAACGACAAATAAGTCGTCACAAGAAGAACAGAAGAAGCTGCTTCCGGTCACAGCAGAGCTGCTCACAAAAGCTGAAGGACTCCTGATGCGATCCTCTCAAGAAGAGTCATTTCCAGCAGAAGTAAACAGCTTGAACAACGGGAAGCCCATCGACAAAGAAAGCCGCCTCCACCAGCTGAGCGTCGTGTCCGTAAACGGCACAGTCCGACTAAGAAGTCGTATTCAAGCAGTCACAGATATGAAGGAAGAATTTACGAACCCGCTGGTAATCGACGGTGCTCATCCTACGGTCAAGCTCTGGGTGCTGAGTATTCATCGGCAACTTCATCACTCCGGCGTCGAAGCAACAGTCAACGAGTGCAGACAACAGTATTAGGTACTACGACTACGCCCTATCACACGCACACTACTGCGACGATGCCTGTTCTGCAGAATGAAGACGCAAGTGCCACCGCATCCGAGAACCGGGGACCTGCCAGCGTGTCGCTTAGCTCATCACAAGCGACCCTTCACCTTCACCGGAGTCGACTACTTCGGACCTCTCTCCGTGACCGTCGGACGAACTCGACAGAAAAGATATGTGGCCATCTTCACATGTCTCACGACGCGAGCAATACATCTCGAAGTCGCCGGCTCGCTCAGCGCCGACTCTGCGGTGATGGCGGTCAGAAGGCTGATCGCGCGACGAGGCTGCCCGACTGAGATTTGGTCGGACAACGGCACCAACCTTAAGGCTGCCGACAAGGAACTACGACAAGCGATCGACACAGCGACTGCAGAGGAAGCGGCGAAAAGGACCATCTCCTGGCGCTACATTCCGCCTGGAGCTCCATTCATGGGCGGAGCTTGGGAGCGAATGGTTCGCTCTGTGAAGACGGCACTCACCGCGACGTTACATGAACGTCACCCCACAGAAGAAGTCCTCACGACTCTACTTGCCGAAGTAGAGTACACCGTCAACAGTCGTCCGCTGACTCACGTCTCAGTCAGCCCAGAAGATCCAGAAGCCCTCACTCCCAACCACTTCTTGTTGGGGGGGACCAGGGCGAGTGCCACAGCTAGGCACTTTCACCGAGCAAGACGCCATCTCACGATCCAGCTGGCGAGCCGCACAGAGGCTAGCCGACGTCTTCTGGCTACGCTGGGTAAAGGAGTACCTCCCTGAGCTCCAACACCGGCGGGAGCCCCACGGACGAGGTCAAGCAGTGCGAGTCAATGACCTCGTACAGATCGTCGACCCGAACCTGCCTCGCAACGTGTGGATCCGAGGAAGAGTCGTCGCCACGTATCCGGGCCCCGACAACATCGTGCGGACGGTGGACGTGCTGACCAGAGGAGGCATCCTGCGCCGGCCAGTGAGGAAGCTGGTGATCCTGCCCCTGTCTACAGACGTCGAGCCCGCACCGGCAGCTGATGCGACGCGGTCGCACGGCGGGAGTGATGTGCGGGACAGTGCAATATACAGTGAAAAGTTATAGTGATACATAGACACTGCACAGACTGTACATAAAGTGATATTATAGTGATAATTATAACGATAGTTTAGTGTGTTGCTAGCAACACAAGTTGTCTATGATATTTTATATTTTTACTCTGTATTCAAGAGCTTTTTTTGTCTCTGTATCGTTCACTGTTCTTCCTAATACGCTGCGAAAACTAAGCCGTTGTATCCGTGTAAATTATTGTGATTAAATTAGTTTTGACTGTGCCAAGAGCTGGGACTCTTATTCCAAAACGACCTAAAACAGTCCACAAACCAAGAAGAATCAAACATTGGTCAGTTCGAACCGGATTTGAGCTCAAGCATTGCATTCCCGACACGTGCGAGTGAAAGAAGAATATTGGTCAATTCAAGCCATTTCTTGTGTTCAAGCATCAATGCGATTATAACTGGTGTTATAAATTATAAATAGTTGTCAAGCATTGCATTGTATCAACGTGCTACGTGGTCAAAACTCGAAACATCACATCATTCCTCAGCGTGCGAGTGAAACAACAAGTTTGAAGGTGTTCGTCATACGAGCTGCCACACGCGATAGAAGAGGACGAAAGATTACATTATTACAAAAACGGCGTCATCATCCTAGTTTTGGCGGGAACTGCGCGCGCTCTTTGCCGGTGCGCGGGAAGCATCAACGTGTTCAATCTACTACGCGTTCGATATTCAGTCGATCTCCAAAGAGGGTGAGCAAGATAGCAAGCGACTTCGATCCTGTGAAAGAAAGAGCGAGAACGAGTCTGCGAGTGAACGACGAACGACAAGTACCACGTGACCAACGAGAACGACGCTCTGCGTCGCCATTTTGATTTCATCATTGCAAGTTTATTCATGTTGAATGTAGTTTTATGTGTAAATTGTGCGTTTTGTGCTTAAAATTAAGTGCATTGTATTGTACCAAAGCATTATTGTTGCAAGCTGTGCTCTAACGATAACAACATGGAGGAAAGCATCAAAAAACTTAATGTGAATAGAGGTTACACCAAAGGTATGATTACTAGACTTTACACGTTTGCTTGTAACGAGAAGGATATCGAAGTTAGCGCATTAGAAGCGATAAACGCGAAGCGAGATAGACTGATTACTAGTTTTAACGAGTACGAAAGCTACAATAGAGAAATATTGTTGATAAATTCTAGTGATGACGAAAATATTGTTGAAGTAGAAAATAAATATTTTCACTGTTTGACCGTGTTCAACGCGAAGATTAACTTGTTGAGTAGTTCTAAAATGGAACAGAAACCTCCGGAGCAGGGTAGCAGTAGTATTTTTAGGACGAAACTGCCAAACATAAACATACCAAGCTTTGAGGGGCAATACTCACAGTATGTCACATTTATTGAAACTTTTAAATCTGTGTTTCACAGCAACAGAACCCTTGATAATATTCAAAAGTTGTATTACTTGAGATCTTTTTTACTTGGGGAACCATTCGATTTAATTAAAAACTTACCTTTAATAGGGCAAAGCTATGAGGAGGCATTGCTCCTTCTAGACAAACGATATTTTAATAAATATAGAATCACTACAGAACATGTAAACTGTCTTTTGGACATTGATAAGTTGCCCAAATTTGCTTCTCCTAAAAATATTAGGGATTTTATTTCAGTTGTGCGGCAAAACCTGGTGGCTCTAAAAAATCTAGACGTTCCTGTAAAGGGTTGGGATGCCATATTACTGGCCATCCTAATGCGTAAGTTAGACACCTACAGCGCCAGGGCTTACCAGCTTGATCGAGCTCAGGATAAGGATCCAACAGTTGAGGAATTTTTAGGCTACATGGAAAGGCGAGCCTTATCACTGGAAACTTCATCAGAGGTACCTGCACAAGCTGATGTGAAGCAAAAGCCTGGCACAACAGGAAAATCCAAGGTAGCATTGGCAGCTGCAGCGAAGGGCTCAACTGAATGTCTATTCTGTAAGTGTTCCGCCCATAAATTATTTTCTTGCAACAAATTTAAATTGCAGACTTCTAAAGAAAGAATTTCCTTTGCTAATGTTAAAAAATTATGCACTACTTGTTTGAATCCACATAATGGAAAATGCAAATTTCATTTTAAGTGCTCAACATGTAAAAAGAGCCATCACACACTCTTGCATCCCGAAGAAAGTAACACTGCAGATCCAGTAGTGCTCATATCTGGCCGCTCCTCTCAACATAATAATGTTTTCATTCCAACAGCTCGTGTAAAAACATTTGCCAAAGATGGAAGGGAAGTGCACATCAAGTGCATATTAGACACTGGCTCACAGGTGTCTCTAATTACTACAAAGGCTATTAAAGTTCTGCAATACACACCTGAGCGAGTAGACATAAACCTTATTGGTGTGACAGAGAGCAAAAATAAAATCAGCTATTGTATTCCATTAAATATTCATTCCCATACATCTGATTTTAAGACATTAATCAACTGTCATGTAGTAGAAAAAATAACCTGTTCATTGCCACAGATACCAATAGACATGGAGGGCCTTAAGCTACCCCCTGGTATCACTCTAGCAGATCCAAGCTTCAACGAGCCATCTGAGATTAATATGCTCATTGGGTGTGATGTGTTTTTTCAGCTGCTCCTGCCGACTGATGCAGAGAACTCAAATGCCTGCAGTAACAACTCTTTATCTTCATCGCATCCATCATCTCCGTGCATCTTGAATACCAAGCTTGGCCATGTCATTGCTGGAGCATTCGAGTCAAGCATCATAAAGAAACAGGTTGTATCACTTTTATGCACTACATGTAACTCTTCTATCGCGTGTGGCAGCTCGTAAGACGAACACCAAAAAAATGTTCCGCAATATATTGGTAAACACGGAACACACTTCACTCCAGAATATTTTATGGCGTGAGAACCCTAATCAAGCTGTAAAATGCATGCGGCTTGATACTGTGACGTATGGCGTTAAGTCATCGACTTGCTTGGCAACACGCTGTTTGTTGGAGCTTGCAAATAGATATGAGCACGACTTTCCTTTAGCTTCGTACATAATTAAAAATTGCACATATGTCGATGACATATTATATGCATGTGCCGATTTAAATACATTATTTAATGCGAAAAATGAATTGCGTGAAATGCTAAGTTATGCAAGCTTTGGTCTGCACAAATGGGCTTCTAATACACCTGGGGTTCTGTCAGATATACCTGAAAGAGACCAGCAATTCACTGAGCTTGATTTGCTGCAAGATAATTTAAGCATGAAAGCTTTAGGAGTTACATTTGATATTAAAAAAGACTGTTTCATAATCAGCAGTCCTACAGCTTTCAATAACAATCAAATCACAAAAAGGGAAGTGCTAAGTTACATAGCTAGATTCTATGATCCGATGGGATTTGCTGGGCCTGTTATCATAAAAGCAAAGAGTTTTATGCAGAGGTTGTAGTCGCTTACTATAGGGTGGGATGCTTCCTTGCCTGACGATTTGGCCGATGAATGGTTGGAGTTTTCCAAAGGTCTAGCTACTATGCAACCGATCTATTTAGATCGACACATTCCAACAGCTGATGCTGCTGAAGTGCAGCTGATAGGTTTCGCCGACGCGTCAAGTACAACGGGGTACGGTTGCTGTATCTATCTACGTGTCGTCGACAAAACAGGTATGCCTGAGTTATACTTACTCTGTTCTAAGTTGCGAGTTAATCCACTCTCAAAACCTCAAAGCATCCCACGATTAGAACTCAATGCTGCCTTGCTTTTATCTACATTCATGGAACGGGTGCATGGCACCTTGTCCAAGGCCATGAAGATTGATAGAATCTATTTGTTTACGGATTCAAAAATAACTTTAGCTTGGATAAATACTCATGCTACCAAACTACAAGCATATGTCTCAAACAGAGTGTGTGTGTGGTCTTATGTACCATCGGTAGATAATCCTGCTGACATTATTAGTAGGGGTATTACCCCACAGGAGCTTTCGACTAGCGACCTCTGGTGGAAGGGGCCAAAGTTTCTGCAAGGTAAATATGACTTTAATAAAAATGAAAAATTAGACTTACCTGTTGAGTTACCCGAGATGAAAAAAAGGCTGATGATAAAGTAGTACTTACCACTGTCGACTCACACGAATTTCTTCAAAATTTGATAGAAAGGTATTCCGATATAGAAAAGATGATACGGGTTCTAGGATACGTTTTTAGGTTCTGTCATAATGTGAGAAGTGGTACAAAAAATACAAATAAGGTGCTTAGTTCTGATGAGTTGGAGCAAGGCTTGCACACTATAATAAAGTACGAGCAAGCAATTCATTTTAAAGATGATTTGCAATTATTGCGTAAAGGCGACTGTGTGCAAGGACCACTGAAATCTCTACATCCTTTCATAGACGAGAAGGGATTGCTTAGGGTAGGTGGGCGATTAGAAAACTCTGATATACCGCTATCTCAGAAACACCCTATCATTTTGCCCAAGACATCTAGAATAACTGGTCTAATAATATTAAATGAGCATATTAGGCTATTACATGCTGGGCCGAAATCACTTTTAGCTAATAGGCATGATGACAAATTTTGAAAAACTGTCCTATAATGTTCGGAAACGTAAATTATTTAAAATGAATTTCATATTTTTGGCCACAGTTAAGGTTTAATATTTAAAAAATAAACATTTTAGTTTTTCGATTTAAAATTCCCACCGAAACGCTAGCCAGTGTCATGGCGTCGCTGGTGACGTCACACCTGACTAGTGCAAAACGTCAACACAACAATGCTAGAGGTGTCGTACGTCTATACATTTAAATAATTTGCGAATTGCGATTATTAAAATGAATTCGAAAAAGTACAGGTGTTGTGCGGTTCCGCAGTGCGGGAACACATCAATACAAACCCCAAATAAGTTATTTATGTCCGTAGTCCCAACTCTGGAAAGCTTGGATTTAATCCCAACTTTCTTCGCTTCTGCGATGCATCAATATCAAAAAAGCTATGGCATGTTTGCAGCCTCCTAGTGAAGCTACACAATCATGACATTCGACTGAATTTACTGTCTCTTGCTGTTCATCTATTAATAAAGTTACTGCATACAACTTAGCATGTACTTTATGTTCTGGGCAGATTTTTCTTACCACTGTGCACAGATTTTCTTCGCGTTTAAGTTGTACCTACGTAGCTTACGGCGTCATCGCCATAGGGTGCCCTGGAAGACCATAAATAAGCAAAGAAACGAAACAAATAAACATACGGTTCAATTTAAAAACAATATTACAAAAGTGCATTTCAAAGACATACTTTTATCATACTACTAAACCTATTTGGTTTGTTAGAATAGGTACTCAAAATAATGTAATTTTAAAATGATTACATAGATTACATTTATAAAATGTGTTTTAGTATTAATAAAGGTACCTACGTATACAATGATATTTTAATAAACAGATAGGTAAGTATGTGTTATACACCTACAAAACCACAGAAAAAAGTGTTCACGCGAGCGGCACGCGAACACTTTTTATTTAGTCTACATTTCAAATGATACAAAAGGGATAGCTCAATAAAACCAATAAGAAAAAAAGAGACAGATAATGTTGTTCTATGTCTGTAGTGCACGCGTCCTTGTCGTACCCACGACAAAAATGCGTTTCCCATCTCTGTCTTTTTTGATCCTCCATTATCAGAATATTAAGAAAACAAATGAAAAATATTAATAAATCAAAGTATATTGCGTAGTTATAATATGTGGTATGAGATCCCTTGTGTTTTATTTACTTCGGTATCATGATTGGTTCACTTTCTGAACACGCACGATGGCATTTTTACAATTTTTATCTAAATTCGTAGCAGCATATCGCTCGTCGCCATGCGTGTTGCAAACTAAAGGCAAAACGGGTGAATTGGGCCGTTTTCGATGCAAAAAAAAAACTCCCAACATCATCACATCGATTTTAAGCAATTTAGCACCGTTTGCCTTACTATACCCTTGTTCCATGATCCATGTATCTTACGATAAATCACAAAACCACAGAAATTCGACCATTTGTTTACCAAATTTCCCGCGTGTTATCAAAAGTGACGTCATGCGCTGTGATTGGTGTTCAACTTAATATGGCGGACATAGGAATTTTTTAAATTTTAATTATCGTATAATTTATCATTTCTGCTCTTAAAAATAAAAATAATGCTGCGTGTTCCTTATTCCACAATTCAAGTCTTATTAAATAAATACAATATTTTAGTAATTTTCAATTACTGTCATCATGCCTATTTGAACCAAAAATATTGGTTAATAAATGGGATAAGACAGGTTAAAAAAATTACTCACAAATGCTTGGTATGTTTCAGGATGAAAGCTGGTGCAGCGAAGCAGCTAATGGGGTCCTTGCCTCAGGACAGAGTAACTGCATGCCGACCATTCCAAAAGATAGGCATCGACTTCGCTGGGCCAGTCAAAGTTAAAAATTCAAGAATCCGGAGCGCCATAATCACGAAGGGCTATGTGTGTGTATATGTTTGCTTTGTCACCAAAGCAATTCATTTAGAATTAACTTCAGACATTTCCACTGAGGCTTTTTTGGCGAGCTTTAAACGATTTATAAGCAGACGTGGCTTGCCCAGCGACGTCTATTGTGACAATGGCGGATGTTTCCGTGGGGCAAGGACCCAGCTAGCTGAGCTGTACAATTTATTAAATTCTGCCAATCATCAGACGCCTGTGCAAACTTATGCTGCTAAGCAAGGTATAAAGTTTCATTTCACACCAAGTTACAGCCCAGTATTCGCTGGACTTGCGGAGGCGTCGGTGAAAGGCATGAAATTCCATTTAAAACGAATCATATTAGATGCTCAATTAACGTATGAACAATTAAGTACCGTGTTATGTCAAATTGAGGCGGTCCTTAACTCGCGCCCAATGTTGCCTCTCTCTCAGGATGTAAACGACTACTGCTATCTTACTCCGGGGCATTTTTTAATAGGATCAGCCTTAACAATGTATCCAGAATCAAACATTTCAGAAACTAATGTCAATAGGGTTTCATTTTGGCAGAAAAGTATTCAATTAAAGCAAAGGTTTTGGAATGCTTGGTACAAATATTATTTAAACACTTTACAAAATAGAAATAAGTGGTGTCATGCTACGTCTAATTTAACGGTAGGTGCTTTAGTACTCATGCGGGAGCCGAATGCTCCACCATTGGTGTGGCCCATGGCACGGGTTGTGAAAGTTTTTCCCGGAAAGGACGGGAAAGTTAGAGCCTTTCAGCTTAAGACAGCTGATGGAAAGTTGTACACAAGGTCACTGCAGTGCATAAGTGTATTACCTATAGATAACTAGATAATAAGTTCTTATCATTATAATTTTTGTTACTAAAACTTTTTTTGTTAACTAAGTGCTAAGCTACATGTTGTAACTGCTCTCCAGCAACCTTTCTTAGTGACACAAACAGTCACATAAGTTAATCTAGTTTAAGATAAGCTTGTCAAAAATTAAATATCTAAGATATTGTTTTAAAATATTTAGTTTATATAAAGGCGCACAGATTCTTTTACATAATTATAACTAAGTTGTTAGCTTAATGTATAGCATATTCGAAAATGCGGTATATTCTTTATAAGTAGGCTACTGTATGTAACTACTTACCAATAATAGGTACTTCATGTTGCATCAAATTAATTACATATATAATTATAGTAAATAAGAAAACATTTTGCTTTAGTAATTATATTATGTCACAGAACATAGAACATTGTCATGAATGGAAAACAATTGTAATATTCTTGATCATTTAAAATGAACCTTACTTTGTGTTTATTGTAATTTTTCTGGCCGGCAGTATGTTGCTAGCAACACAAGTTGTCTATGATATTTTATATTTTTACTCTGTATTCAAGAGCTTTTTTTGTCTCTGTATCGTTCACTGTGCTTCCTAATACGCTGCGAAAACTAAGACGTTGTATCCGTGTAAATTATTGTGATTAAATTAGTTTTGACTGTGCCAAGCTGGGACTCTTATTCCAAAACGACCTAAAACAGTCCACAAACCAAGAAGAATCAAACATAGTGCTTTGTGTGCGGAACAACGCAGGTAGTGTACAGTGGTATATGTAAGTGTATAGGGTACATAGGGACCTATAGGACAGTAAATAGGCACATAAGGAATAGTATATAGACGTCTGCACATAGCTTAAGTCTATATTTTTAATAGTTTTCTTATATTTTTGTTCGTGTACATAGTAGACTTAGTATTAGGAGTAAATAAGTTTATTATGTTATATGTTTTGTTGATTTTATATTTTTGTATGATAGTTTTTGATATATAGATTTCGATAACATATAGTTTTATATAGGTTTACATACAAAAAGTTAGTGAAAAACGCAAATATTGTCACGCGGTTCTCGTTACAGTCAAGTTTCGTAGTACTTAAGGTAACTTGCACAATGTTTTCCCGCTTTTTTGTTATATTTTCATTGGTTTTTAGTTTTTCCCGCGCTTTTTGGAAATTTGTAATCGATTCTGATTGGTCATTTACTTAGAAAATTCTGTATAAAAATAGGGCCATTTTGTTCAATCGACACAGTAGTCGGCAAGATAGTACTAAGGAAACACTCTTCCCAATAAAGAAGCAACAAGTTCATCAGTGGTTTTACTCCTCACCACACCAGCAGTAAATGTGCTACCCCGTACATTTTGGTCCTTCGAGCCGGATATAGTGGGGAACAGCAGACCTGAAGACTTCGTGCTACAGCTACAGATAGAAGAATCCTCCATTTGAAGACGTCGTGCTACAGCTACTAGGGAAGACTTCGACCCACAGTTATTAGGGAAGATTTCTCCACCAGAAGACGTCGTGCTGCAGTTAATAGGGAAGACTTCGTCCCACAGTTATTAGGGAAGATTTCTCCATCCGAAGACGTCGTGCTACAGTTATTAGGGAAGATTCATTAGGGAAGAGTGTTTCAAGACTCAAGATAGTCATCAGTCGACAGCATGCCAGTTACACGCTCAGAGGGAAGGGGCCGCAAGCCGTTGGGGGAACAGAAGCCGTCATCGACCGAGACCAGAACCTCACCGAACGGTACCAGCGCGGAGGCCAGCACGGAAGAATCTACAGCAACAGGGACGACTGCCACGGGGACTTCAGAACAAACAGACATCTCCGCGGCGACTGATCCATCCACCGTGACCTCCGCCACCGAAGCAACCACCTCGACAGCTGCGACCGCCGCCTCAGCGCCGCCCGCCTCGCACCCCGCTAGCACCGTCGCCCCGTCCGCTACAACGACGCTTACTGCGGGAACGAAGGCCAAGCAGCTCATGAAGCCGCCTGCTACTGTCAACAAAGAAACTCGTCAAGAAACAGAAACCGCTACAGTGAAGCAAGTTTTGAGGAGCAACGCCGGTCTACCGAAGACGACCGGACTACAGGACCTCCGTCCCCCTAGCAAGAAGGGGGGAGGGGGGGATCGACACACAGCAGAACAAAGCAACTCAAGCTTGCGAAGGCGAAGGAAGAATTACTACGCCTTCAAGTGGAATTAGCCGCAGCACGCATCGCTACCTTGGAGAAAGAAGACTCAGAAGAGGAAGAAGATGACATCACTCTCTACTCGAAGTCAGAAGCGAATGCAAGAGTGGACAACTGGTTGGAGCATCAAGTGACTCGTCCGGTGCTGGCAATCGCCGACGAACCTCACAACCACCCAGAAGAACCGACGGTCATCCAAATAGAAGAACCAAGGCCAGCGAAGCATGAAGAAGCACGTCAGCCACCGGCGGGAGGTCAAACCGACCTAGCCCTCCTAGCCGAAGCCATCACTCGGGCTATCGGCACCACCCAGCGACCCAAGTTCGTCGAGTTACCATTCTTCAGTGGGTCTCATCAAGAGTGGCTACCCTTTCGCGCCGCTTACTACGAAACAGAAGCAATGTTCACCTCAGTTGAAAATACGAATCGACTTAGAAGAAACTTGAAGGGAAAGGCCAGAGAAGCGGTCGAAGGTCTACTTATAACCAACGCGCATCCAGCTGAAGTGATGAAGACTTTGGAGTCAAGAATCGGAAGACCAGAGTCCATAGCCATGCTGGAGATGGAGACACTTCGAAGCCTGCCACGCCTCACTGAGTCGCCGAGGGACATCTGCATATTCGCCACTAAAGTATCCAACGTAGTGGCGACACTGAAGACTTTTGGGTTGTTTCAACTACATGTACAACCCGGAACTCGCGAAGACATTAGTGGACAAGCTGACACCGACTCTTCGATACAGATTCTACGACTTCTCAGCCATGCAGCCACGTGAAGATCCTTGCCTCATCAAGATAGAGAAGTTCTTCAAAAGGGAAGCAGAGTTATGCGGACCTTACGCGCTGCCTGAACAGATGGCAGCACCTACTTCAGCCGCACAACAAAAGAAGACGCAACGGGTCAACAACGTTACTGAGAAGCCACAGACATCGAAGTGCGCCGTATGTGACAACACGGGGCACAGCAACGCAACAGAATGTGAAGAATTCAAGAAGTTGGACGCGAATTCAAGATGGGACATGGCCAAGTCCAAACGCCTCTGCTTCAGATGTCTTCGATTCAGAACCAAGACACACCACTGCAAAACCAAACCGTGTGGTGTCAACAGCTGCAAGTACTCTCATAACCAGATGCTGCACTACGAAAAGAAGACAGAGAAGACAGAAGTAACAGAAGATAAAGAAAAAACAGAAGTTATCAATTCGACTTGGACCATCAAGAAGCAGTCCTATCTGAAGATCCTACCGGTCCAGGTGAAGGGACCAAATGGGGCTGTCAACACCTTCGCGTTGATGGACGACGGGTCAACAGTCACGCTGGTCGACGACAGCGTGGCAACGAGCATCGGAGCAACAGGACCCACAGATCCACTGAAAATAGAAACCATCAACGACATGAAGACTTCAGAATCAGCATCCAGAAGAGTCACCATCAAGCTGAAGGGGCTCAACGATCATGAAGAGCAAATACAAGCACGCACAGTGAAGAATCTGCAAGTTTCGTCTCAACGGGTTCCACAAGAACTAGTGGAAGGGTGTCAACACTTATGCGACATCCGAGGACACCTTACATATGCGAATGCGAAGCCACAAGTTCTCATCGGGCAAGACAACTGGCATCTTCTGCTGTCAACAGAAACCAGAAGAGGAGACAAGAACCACCCAGTGGCATCTCTCACGCCACTAGGTTGGGTACTCCACGGCAGCCAGACACGAACCTTCGGCCAGAAGATCGACTTCGTGTCACACATCACAGAAGATCCAGAAGACAACCTAGAAGACCTCGTGAAGCAATATTTCGAGATGGACGCACTCTGCATAAACCCCAAGAGACCGAAGACTGATCCAGAAGAACAAGCACTTCGTATTCTGGAGAAGACCACAACGAAAATAGAAGAAAGAAGATTCCAGACCGGTCTTCTCTGGCGCAAAGAAGATGTGAAGTTCCCAGACAACTATGAAAACTCACTGAAGAGGCTCTTCAGCATCGAAAAGAAGATTGATCGTGACTCCATTCTGAAGAAGAAGTACGTCGAACAGATGGACGCTCTCATCGCAAAGGGGTACGCTGAACCTGCCCCGAAACAGAAAACAGCTGACAAGACGTGGTACCTGCCTCACTTCGCAGTTGTCAACCCGATGAAGCCAGACAAACTTCGGGTAGTACACGACGCGGCAGCCAAGACCAAAGGGGTGGCACTCAATGACATGCTGCTCAAAGGTCCCGATCTACTGCAGTCGCTGCCAGGCGTCGTCATGAGGTTCCGACAACACATGGTCGCAGTCACAGCGGACATCAAAGAGATGTTCATGCAAGTCAAGCTGAAGACAGAAGATAGAGATGCACTGCGGTACCTATGGCGCGGGGATCGACGAGACAGCCAACCTCCCGAAGAATACAGAATGACGTCATTGATCTTCGGAGCTTCGAGTTCGCCATCAACAGCAATCTATGTCAAGAACTTGAACGCAAAACAGCATGAAGAAACTCACCCCGAAGCCGCCGCTGCCATCATAGAGAAACATTACGTCGACGACTACTTAGACAGCTTCAGAAGCCTTGAAGACGCCGAACGTATTACGAAGAGTGTGCGAGAAGTGCACATGAAGGCCAGCTTCGAGTTGAAACAGTGGAAGTCGAACTCAGCGTCACTCCTAGAAAAACTCGGAGAAGATAGTCAGACAGAAGACATAGAACTCTACAGAACAGAAGAAAAGACGGAACGAGTCCTGGGTGTCATATGGAAGATCAACTCGGACGAGCTCACCTTCAACCTCAACTTAGCCAGAATACCTTCGACACTCATAGAGGGTAAACAGCCAACGAAGAGGGAAGCATTGAGAATAGTAATGTCGCTCTTCGACCCGCTCGGGTTCGCCTCGCCTAGATCACAATCAGGGCGAAGCAACTCCTCCAGGAAGTCTGGCGCAGAGGAACAGCATGGGACGACAAGATCGATGAAGACCTGGCGGAGCAGTGGGAGACCTGGATGGCACACCTCAAGAGCCTCCACGAAGTAGCAATCCCGCGACAATATCTACACTACAGCGACGCCGCCTCATTAGAACTCCACGTCTTCAGCGACGCCAGCGAGTCTGCCTACTCGGCGGTCCTCTTCTGGAGATCGGTAGCAGCAGATGGCGAGGTCGCCCTGTCTCTCATCATCGCCAAAGCAAAAGTGGCGCCACTGAAGCTGACGTCGATTCCCCGGTTGGAGCTGCAGGCGGCAGTCATGGGCACCAGACTCGCCGAGACCGTGATTGAAGAACACGAGAGGAAGCCCGACCGCAAGGTGTTCTGGACAGACAGCAAGACCGTCTTAACCTGGATAAAGACAGGGTCACGTTCCTACAAACCTTACGTGGCTCATCGTCTAGCAGCAATAGAAGAGAGTTCCAAAGTCAACGACTGGCGCTGGGTTCCAACGAAGCTAAACGTGGCAGACGACGCCACACGAGATGTACCAGCAACATTCAACAGAGATCATAGGTGGTTCAGAGGGCCTGACTTCTTATACCTACCAGAAGACTCATGGCCAACAGAAACCACCAGAGCAACAGCAGAAGAATCTTCCGAGGAAGAGAAGACGCATCACGTGAGCGACAAGAGAAGACCGAAGCTTGCAGAGGGTCTGCCTGACCCATCGAAATTCTCCAGCTGGGACCGACTCCGATACTCGACAGCGCGTGTTCTGCAGTTTATCCAACTCTGCAGAGTCACAAAACAGAGAGTCAACTACAGAAGAACGAAGAAGAATAAAGAAACTGATCCAGCTTGGAAGAAGAACAAGACCACAGTGAAAAGGCAGGCGCCCACAACGACAAATAAGTCGTCACAAGAAGAACAGAAGAAGCTGCTTCCGGTCACAGCAGAGCTGCTCACAAAAGCTGAAGGACTCCTGATGCGATCCTCTCAAGAAGAGTCATTTCCAGCAGAAGTAAACAGCTTGAACAACGGGAAGCCCATCGACAAAGAAAGCCGCCTCCACCAGCTGAGCGTCGTGTCCGTAAACGGCACAGTCCGACTAAGAAGTCGTATTCAAGCAGTCACAGATATGAAGGAAGAATTTACGAACCCGCTGGTAATCGACGGTGCTCATCCTACGGTCAAGCTCTGGGTGCTGAGTATTCATCGGCAACTTCATCACTCCGGCGTCGAAGCAACAGTCAACGAGTGCAGACAACAGTATTAGGTACTAC